>CAIGRT010179801.1:0-18566 GCA_903798405.1 Fraxinus platypoda
GGCCCATTTTTGTACTCATCTTCTTTTCGTGATAGGAGTCGAAGATTACAATGAACAAATACCAAGTCTTCCGCCCTACTCGTCGCCAGTTTGTTTCTCTTGACACTCTGGATTAATGAATACGTGCTCCAATTTCGTTCACAACAAGAAGAGGATGCAGGTTGTGAGAGTAATTTAAATGCCAGAGATTGCAACAAAGGTACCGAAGAACCATGATTGGCCCACCAAGAGATTGGCTCTTCGTACATTCTTGCTTCAATAACATGGGGTTGATTGAAATACTCTGATCCACTAGAAAAGGACCCAAATTCAGCATATGCTTTCCTCAAATCAACTGGATCTTCAAACAATCTTTTGAGGCATTTGCTTCTATTCAATGAAACTTCTTGATCTTCATGTGGTGCAATTCTTGAAACTCCGTTACTTCCATTTTGAAGCCAAGATTCATTATAATACTTAGGAACCAAAGAGTGTGCCATACAATGCAAAGGAGTGTTACTTTTATTCCATCTACTCTCCAAAACTTGATGAATAGCATCAAAAAAATCTGAATGCCCAGAAACTATATCTATCCCTTCGTGCTCAAATACAATATTTTTCACATTTTCAATCATTGTATCCCACATATCATATATTAAATGTAAAACTGAAGAATCGGTATCAGCAACTCGTAACATATTATGAATAGGCTCGGTGAAAGATAAAAAATAATCTAAATTATCCCACCAATTATCATTGACTACACACGCTTTCACTTCTTGTGATTTGCCTTCATTATTTCCGTCCCTATAAATTCTCCAATCTGAATCCATCACCATTTTTTCAAGTGCTGGCCTAACTTCTCTTAATCGTTTACTCATTACAATAGCATATGCAAATCTTGTATCGGCCACCCTCAACAAACACAACTTAGAATATTTATTGTATATAGCTAATGCCATTCCATGATTAACAATAAAATTACGAATATTTTCCACATCACTCACCAAATCAGCAATCCACTTACAATAAACATATTGTGGTGATTTTTCAGAAGGATCACATATACTTTTCAAAGCCAAATTTAGACTATGTACCACACAAGGAGTCCAAAAGATATGAGGATACCTTGTTTCAATGCTTAACCCAGCAGATTTATAGTTGGCTGCATTGTCTGTTATGATTTGAACAACATTTGAGCTTCCAATTCGATTGATCGCATCAATAAACGTTGCTGCCACGTATTCTCCATCTTTTATATTGCCACTTGCATCAATTGCTTTAATAAACATGGCTCCACATGCAGATGCTCCCATTACATTTATTAGAGGTCTCCTTTGTTTATCCGACCAACCATCAGAAACAATAGACACTCCCCTTTTCCTCCATGAATCTCTAATAGGCTGAAGTTTTCTGTTGATATGTTCTTTCTCTTGTGCAAGCAATGTCGTACGTAATCTATTATAAGTTGGAGGGGTATAACCATCCAAGTTACTATTGGCCAAAGTTCTACAAAACTGTCTGAAGTAAGGAGATTTTGCAAAATTGAAGGATAGTGCACTGGCGAAGAACATTCTGGCTGCCTCTTTATCAGCCGTGTCCCTTTGCGCCATGTTGAATGTCTTTTCTAGAGGTCCAAGTTCTCCTCTTTTTTTTCTTTTCTGCTGCAATAAATCAGAACCACTTGGTAACGAAACATATTCTACCTTTTTCCTTTCGTTGTACTCATGCTGTGATTTTTTCCGTTCAGCTTGCTCGTGTTCCTTCGTGATCTCTCGTAGTATATCATCAGTTACAGCCTTGCAAAGTTGAACCCCGTGATTGGAGAGTTTTAGCAAATGAGCCTTCACTTTTGTATAGGATCCGGTCACTTTCTTGCTGCAGTAGTTGCAACTCCAGGTGCGATTTCCTCCTCCACCAACTGCTGTACCCAGAACCTTGACATGATTCCATAGTGGCTTATCATCAAAATTTTGTCCACGAATTGATGGTCTTGCAAGTGTTTGTTGTGTTTGCAGATTCTGTTCTGAAGAGCTGGATGAATTCATGACTGGAAATGAAAATGGAACGGTTCTGGAATTCTACAAACTGAAAAACCCAAGCAATGAAAAACTTTCTGGAATTCTACAGATGATTGCTTGCTTGGAGTGTAGATTCTCCTCTGTTGAATCAAAGCAAACAACTACAATATTAAAGTGAAACAACAAATTACTAAAATACAAATGTTTCATTTAATGAATTGTAGATTCTCCTCTGTTGATTGCTTGCTTGGAGAAGGAAATGGAACGGTTCTGGCGAAATGAAATTGTTCTTCTTGAAGAAGGAAATGGCACGCCGGCTTTTAGAAATTAGAAGGAACTGGAAACGTATGGCTGGCTTTCAAATGGACTTGCCGACTTATATTGTTTCTTCCCAATGAAATGGTGGTCCAATGAAATATCAGTTTGTTAATTCTTCCATTAACAGTAATTAAATGGAATGTAGTGGCCATATTTGGTCCAATTAGATGATGGTTGAATTGCCTTTTTTAAAATCAAATTTTTATGCATCACTTTCTAGTTATATTGAATGGTTTTATTTGATTTGGATCGATGAAGAAAATGATTTTTATTTTGTGAAGAGGATAGTAGAATTAGGAAAATTTCAATTTCTAATTTTGTGGTCTTCATTAGTTAAGAGAAAACGGGTGATATTTACGGGAGAAAAATTTCAATGATAAATCACTAAAATGGGAAATATCCGTTTTTCTTACACAAGTAAGATGAACGAAATACATATTACGTTAATTATAGTATAGTAGTAAAAATCCACGCCTTAAGACAATTTTCTCATTTCTTTAATAATGTGACATGCACATAACGTGATATAGTGTAATCTAACCTCAAAATCGTATAAGATCGACTATTATTGTAGATGCATGACAAATTAATGGAGTTCTAGTAGACGATGAATCAATCACTGACAAGTGTTTTCGTTTGGAGACTACTTGAGTTTAATAGTGATATAGTACCATTCTTCGTGCTATACGATTATATTTGTTATCTTATTTGTTTTTCTTTTTCAAATTTTAATTTAGAACAAAAATGATTTTTGGTCTTCATTTGCTAAGAGAACACGAGTGATATTTACGGGAGAGAAGATTTCAACGATAGATCACTAAAATGGGAAATATCCGTTTTTCTTACACAAGTAAGATGAACGAAATACATATTACGTTAATTATAGTATAGTAGTAAAAATCCACGCCTTAAGACAATTTTCTCATTTCTTTAATAATGTGACATGCACATAACGTGATATAGTGTAATCTAACCTCAAAATCGTATAAGATCGACTATTATTGTAGATGCATGACAAATTAATGGAGTTCTAGTAGACGATGAATCAATCACTGACAAGTGTTTTCGTTTGGAGACTACTTGAGTTTAATAGTGATATAGTACCATTCTTCGTGCTTTACGATTATATTTGTTATCTTATTTGTTTTGCTTTTCTAAATTTTAATTTTTTTAATTTAGAACAAAAATACTATGTTTTAGAACAAAAATAATATGTTTTATATTTATTTGTCAATCATTTTGGTCAAAGAAAAATCATATTTTAAAATTTTTAAAATTTTTGCAACAATATTAATTATTATATATTTTTAAAACTAAAATGATCTTATTTAGATCAAAAGAACTAAAAACATATTTAATAAAAAATAAACATCAGGTAATTTACACAACTAATAAGGTTGTAAAATTCGAAGAAAGAGATAAAAAAACTCAACTAATAAGGTTGTATGATAGTAAATATAATATATTTCAACTAAAAAAAAAAAACAATGTTTAAAATAAAAAGAAAAGTATTGTTTTTAAAGCCCAAAAGGCCCAAAGGTAAAACAAAAGGCAGCCCAATGCAACACCCTGTGCCTTCCTGTATCTTCTTCATCCCTTTCACGCTCTGCAAATCTGAACCAGCGGCGGAAGCAATTCAACAGTTCATCTTCTGGCCGTGTCCGGTTCAAACTTACCGTATCCGACCCATATTTCATACCCGTACCCGTGTCATGTCGTGTCGACACGAGTATGGTGGCCAAAATGCCGAGTCCGAGCAACATAGGTCCTGTATGTCATGACTGACCCTAGATAGGGTGTATGCTATTTCTGTACAGTGACACTAAATCTAGCTATTGCAACATGTTTAAATATGATGTACTGGTGCAGTTGTATGACTCAATATTGTTTCTCTCTTTCGATATTTCAGGTGAGTGAACCAGATAAGTGGGGTCACTCTGCTGATTGGAAAAAAGTGTTTGTCTACTTCTTTGGAACAGAACAAATGTGAGTGCTCTTGTTTGTTTCTCATGGATTATATACTAGTTGAATAATTTGTGCTTTGTTCTTCGTTCTAATCCTTTTTACATGGACCTTATGGGTTGAGGTTCTCTTTCATGGAATTGTGGTATGCATTAAGCTGATGGCATCTTTGATAGTTGAAGCAGTCGATGAACCTTTATCATAGATTCTATTTCCTACCAATTACAGTGCTATGCTCAGTAACACGGCCCTACGTATTCTAGTTAGATGAATTGTGCTTAAGTATGGTTCTTAGGGAGTGTTTGATGCACTTGAGAAGAAAATGCATTTTATGATGTGATGTGAGGGAAAATATGGGGTTAAAAAATAAGAAAAAGTTTTGGATCTACGTGTAATATTATTTTATTGAAGAATGTGTGGTTGAAAATGAGTATTGAAAGAATGAATTTTGGGAAAAATGTGGATCAAACATGGGCTTAGATAATTTTATAGAAGGCATTATTATAATATATTAAATCTTTTGGAAAAATTAAAAGCTGTGACAACACACCATTATTTATTGTTTTTCCTAACTGGGTGAGCTGGTTGTGGTTTAGTAGCTATGCACCGAAGCACTTTGCTTTTGATTATGTGTTGTATAATTATTTGTAATTTTAATTTTGGAATTTCGACTTATTACTAATTTAGTGGATATCATTTATCAGGACGCACTAATGATAACATTATGTTATATTGGACCTTGTGGACTCAATATTTGTATAGCAGAAGAGTTTGGCCCTAAACTAACCATAAAAGTGATCTCTTAATTTGAGGCTACATAGTCTTAATCCCTGTTTGGTAGGGATTCTCCTTTTCTACAGTAAATCAATTCTCATTTTCAACCACACATTCTTCAATAAAATAATATTTTCCATCACATCAATAATCTTATCTTCTTTTTCAACCATACATTTTCATCGTATCACTATTCAAAATCAATTCTTCACCCAAAAAATCCCTACCAAACAAGCTCTAAGTTTGTTGATCTTACTATAGTAATCCCTACCAAACAAGCTCTTATAGCTCACAATATCATCCATTTAGGTCTTTTTGCTCTGCTTCCTTTCATAATTTTGAGAACAACAATTCATAAAAACGACGAAGAATTGATCTAAATCAGTTCTACTGCTAATGTATTGGAACTCAAGGATGTATACTTGGGCATATCCTCTATTGGATAAGGTTCACAATTATGTAATCTGAAGAACCAAGATTTCTAGTTTGTTGCTTTGTCTATATCCATGTTGGTGAGCTTTTCTATTGACTGGGTTTGTGTTTCATATTTCCTTCGCATTAACTGTTATTTCTGATTCGGGAACACTTAAAAAGCCAATTGAGGCTCTATATTTTCCCATTGGAGATGACGAATGAGTAGTGGCTAAGCTCAGTCCAACTTATGTGCAGTTAAAAAATGAACTAGTATTTTTTGCCAGAGTACCTGAGGGGTAGTGGTTGGGGAAGCTGTGTTATTTTGTTGGTTGTGACTACATTTTGTTAGAAGTAGAGTAGAATTACAGTGTGATGTAGAAGGGGAGAGGGAAGGGAGTAGAAGAGTAATGAAGAAGAAGAGAAAGGGGAAAGATTAATTAAGCCCCTGTTTGAGCTCCATTCTTTAAAAACTCATTTTTCCCTGTATTCATTTTCAACCGCACATTCTCTCAATAAAATAATTTTACACGTAAACCCAAATTCTTTTCCTACCTTTGAACCACGCATTCTCCAAAAAATCACTATTACAAAATATATTCTCCCAAAAAATGGGGCTCAAACAAACCCCGAAATGGGAAGAGAAATTGTAACGTGGATACTTTCAAAATCACTGAATGCTCAAAAGAATTACCTACGTTGTCAGAATTTTTTTAGTTGTTATTGCTCAACTGCTTATTTAGTCATCAATGCAAAAAGTTATTCCAACTTTTGACAATTGATTATGCTAATTAAAACTGTTGTTATAGGCCCATAAGGCTGTTTCCTTTTTGGTTTTTGCTATCAACTATTTGCTTGATTCACATCCTTTTATTGCTGGAGAAAAAGCTGTGACATTCATAAACGCCCAGTCATTTTGGTGGTAACTTGTTCCATTTAAATTGTCTAGTTTTTTCTTTTATATCTCTTAGTTAAAATATTTGTCCTAGGGTTTTTTTTTTTGGTAAGAAAATGATAAATAATTATACAACCATCTATAAAAAGATGAGAAATGTATTCCTTGCATTTATAATGATTACTATGGAGAGGTTTGTATTTATCCTCATCACGAGCTATGTGAAAAGTAATATAAACATGCGATTGCAGGGAGAATGATTAAGAGCATACTCAGATACTGCAAGTATACTAGTCCAGATCCAGGAGTTATTTGAGTAATTCACCGTTGAAGGGTCTCCTGATTTTTCTACCTTAGGTCAATGTTCCAATCAAGACAAACATTCTCATGTCACACTAGTTTGAAAATTAACTAGCATTTTCAGTTAATATGTTGCAACTAAAGTTGGTTTTGTTTAGGAATTCTCCTATGATTTTAGTGTGGGCATAAATTGCAATTTTTTTTGGTGAAAGAAAAGATTCATGAGATAATAGACATGCACACTTGTTTAATTTATTTCAAAAGTTTTGTTCATCCAACGTGTTACTGAACATTATTCTGAGAGAGCTGATTGTGATAGTTACAGAGTGGCGGTAAGTGAAATTATTTACACTAGTCATCTCATCATTGTCATTTACCAGACAAGTGCTAAATTCCGTGGTTCTAGTAAAGAAACTCGAGTACAAAGGGATAAAGTTCTTTGCATTAGTGTCTTTGGATGATCTGATTTTTTCTCTACAACAATTTTCGTTTGTCTTTAATTCTAGCAACCCTAGAGTCACATTCAGTTACTAAGCCTTTGTTTGTGTATATATTTTTAAATGGTTTATAAATTCAGTCAAAACCAAGCATTAATTTCAATCGCACATTGATGACTATTGTTCTTTATTACCTACTCATTTCATGAGACCTACTATTACTTCATTTACTATTCCTATTTATAAATTTCCCCAACATTGGCTAATATTTTTCTTTTGAAAAAGAATATTAATATTTTTCTCTTTTCAATCTATTCTTTTTATGCTCTTTTATATTCTCGTTTCTGTTTTTTCTCTTTTCTCTTATTCCTCGTTCTATGAAAAATAAAATCAATTTGTTATTAAAATTCTTTTAAGAATTTATTGAAAAAGTATATTAATTTGTAATTAAGTGCTTGTTTTGGGAAGCTTAAAAAGTTGAGGTCAAAGTTCAACAATTAATTTTAACGACGTATTCACAGAACCCACAACTTATATCACTTTTCAATCATATATTTCATCAACTTTTATCGAAAACTTTTTCAAGCAACCCCTAAATTTCTATATTTTTGTTAGTTGTTAGTTTAATACCTTTTAAAAGACTCAAAAATGTTTTCTTTAAAAGATTAATATTTAATCACTATATTTTTATTAATTCTTTTCCTGGGAGTGTCTCTCTCTTTCTCTTTCAAATTTTAAGACCTAATAGATAAACAATACCACAAAAATTTGATGACGTTGATAAATTTCTATAAATATTTACCCTGTATACTTCAGTTGTGTTTTCTGCAAGCTCTGACTTGATTGGACTGGAAGCTGAATTTCTATTAAAACATAGAACCATACTCTTTGCCCTTGTACTAAATAGTTTGACTGGAACCTGGTCATAGCATCATTGTGATTTTTCTTTCTGGATTTTCCAACAGGTGAAGAATGTAGTCTTCCTGGTTTGTTATTCTTTATCACCTATTTTTTTTTGGCTTGGCCAATAAGTACCTTTTGGCGTGCTCTTGCATGTTTATCATTTAGCAGAAGGATGAGCTCTTATGCCATGTTTTGTCATTCAGGTACAACCATACCAGCTCAAAAACTTTTCAACACTTCACCTTCAAATAAGACTGAAATTCTTGTCCATGCGGAGTCAAAGTTGATTTGATCTTCATTACCCTCTAGTTGGAAACTGTTCATATAACTCTATTTTAATTGCTGCTCAAGTTTTATATATCATAATTTGCAACATAACTTTCTGCTTAACTGAATGGTGCAGAAGATTGCATTCTCTCTCTGTGCACTTAGCATACAGGTTTACAAGATTTTTTGGTCTTTCTTTTTTCATTAACAATTTGGCCTTTTGTACAGTGGCTTCTGTAATCCTGTAGACGTTGAAGAATTTACAGAAGAAAAGAAAGAGTCTCTTTTGTTCAGACGTCATGGTAAAGGTGCTGATTTTCTTCGTGCACTGAATGAGATCATTGATTGCTTTGATAAACTGAAGAAACAGAGCCAAGAAATCAGTACTAACTGTACCAATGAAACCTACACAATGAAAGAAAATAATTCTGCTGAGTTCGTTACCAAATTGGGGTCAAAGGAAGAAACTGCCGCAGTTACACTTAAATCACATCTAAGGACACCCATTTCTTCTGGAGCAACACATGATCTGAACTTTCTAACTGAAGCTGCTGTAGCAGCAGCGGATGGTCTGCATGATGAGGACATGCTGCTAGAGGATTCTGATGCTAATTGTACAGGTATGGAGAAGCCTTCATTGACCACTCACTCTACAAGAAGCAAAGCTGAAGTCTGCCGACCAGAAAAAGGTGTCTCAGAGCGGAGGGCGTCTGCACGAAGGTCTAGAGGTTCATCAAGGATTGGCCCCCAAGACATGACATTGGCTTCTAGCAATAATACTAGGAGTTCTCGGCGTGTTGTTACTAATGCTTTGCGGAATACATCTCTGAGAAGAAGTAAAAGGATTATGAAGTTGCCTGATGATGCTGATGGACATGAAATTGACCCACCTGCTTTTGTATCAAATGATAGTGATGATGAAAATGATTCTGATACTGTGACAGTCTCTGATAATCTTAGCTGCGATGACAGCAGCACTTTAGACTCCAGTTGTAAACCAAAGCAACCTGAGTCTGTAGTTGAAAACTGTGAAGGGGAAATTGAATTAAGTGATAGGCTTGACTTTCATACTAATACTGTCATCATTAAAAAGAAGCGGAAGCCAAATCGAAAAAGACACAGCAATGATACAGCTAACTTAGTAGCTAGATTAGATAGAGTAATTTCTGAGACTGAGGTGCTCAAAGTTGAACATGTTTTACCTAGTAATGATGGGAAGTCAGCTGAAAAATGTACAAATGAAGATAGTGATGAGCACTTACCACTAGTGAAAAGAGCCAGGGTTCGTATGGGCAGACCATCGCCTTCTGAGGATGAGCCAGGTTCTTTAATGTGTATGGAGGAAAACTTGTTGGATGTTTCTAAAAGCCTTGCAATGCAGTCCTCCGGGCCCTTAAATTCCAAGGAAGATGGTTCTTTCAATTATAGGCCTGTTTATGTTGAAGGAGGTTCAGATAATCTCTCTGTATTCGATACAAGTCTTTCTAGGAAGCCTCAGAGTTGGGAATCCAGAAAGAGTTTTGTCGATGGTGAAGCTGCCTTGCCTCCGTCTAAACGCCTACAGCGTGCCTTGGAGGCCATGTCAGCTAACGCAGCTGAAGATAGACTAACAGTTACACCGGGTCTATCAACGATGAATATGTCTAATAATGGATATTGTTGTAGTTCGCCTGGGGACTGCCCTGAGCTGTCAATAGTGAGCGGAGGTGAGATCCAACCTGGAGCAGGGACTGTGGAAGGTGCTGATGGTAGACATCTTAAAGAATCCTCACATGACCAGACTTCAAAACTCAATATTGTGGAAGCAAATCTAAAACCAGATTCACCTAATTCTGGTAAAAAACATGTTCATTTAGATTGCACTAGTTCTACTGATCTCCGTGAAACTGAGTGTTCTGAGTTGGCCAAACCTTTTAAGGGACCTCATGCTGATATTACCTTGGTGGAAGAAATTTCTGTAGGTTCACCACAAAATGACACCGATATGTATCTGGACAAAGGGTGTAGTAAATGTGATAAAACACCTGAGATGCACAACCCTTTATTAGCTGAAACAAATCAAGAGAATCGAATGTAAGCTATAAATACGTGGCTAATGTTTCTTGCACATTCTTCTCTTCTAATATTCTTTACCTTGCTGACTAACTTTGACTATGTTCTACTAATGCAGGCCTGAGTTTGCGAAAGAAGATGAATCAATATCAAAGGATCCCTCTGCTACTTCTATGAAGGTTATGACTGATAGTCATCAACAATTATCTCATTCTAATTCTTCTTTTGATGATCATCTGGGCAACAAAACACTCTCAGTCACTCAGACATCTTCATCTCCAACTGATGGGCTGGATTCTGATGGATGGGCATCTGCACCCAGTTCGTTCATACGCAACACGTCTACATCGGAAAAGAATAATTTTCTTGAAAGTAATAGTCGTAGTGCTGATGTTCTATTGCTTCTTGACAAAGCTAAACTTGCCGGCAAGTCAAGCAGCAAAGGAGAAGCTAATAATGCTCTATCATCCTTTGAAACCATTCTTGGATCATTGACGAGGACAAAAGAAAGCATAGGTCGAGCAACACGCATGGCGATTGATTGTGCAAAATTTGGTTTTGCCACAAAGGTAGAATTCTCCCTTGGTTTTAAATATTGATGTATCCCGTGTCTCATTTGAATGCCAAAGCCTTTTTTCCATACCACCCTAATGTTCTGTACTTTGGCTTTTGGATGTATAAAGTAACCAATGAATAAATATAAAATCTTTCTATTCTGGTGTTTAGATAGCCAGCAACTATAAAGCTAGTTGGGAACTAGTTCCTCTTAGGTGCAACCCATTAGCTTCTCTTCATCCACCTTTACACTGGGCATTGTTAGCCTATATTTTCCCTAGGAAAATGTAGCATGCGCAATGGACCTTTCCTGCTTGCTCTCATGGAGAACAAGAAAGAAAATATACCAACATTTATGTTTTTATATCATTTTGTTAGATAAATCCATTTAGTGAAGTATTTGTACTGTAAAATGATCATGAGTATCAGGTTAAATAATCATTTGTCTGAAAAAGTTATAAAAAAGGCCCAGAGTGACAGATTCACATATTTCTTTAAGATTTATTCTCCTAGCTCTAGTTGGCACTCTAGGTTGCATTACTAGTTAGTTGAGAAATGGGCATAGACTGAACATAGCCCAACTCAAGATGGTATAACATCTTCAGTAAATGCTACTTTCTGACATGTTTGGGAAGTGGTAATAAATGGTTTAAATTATGAATAGATAGAAATGAATGGTGGATAAGTGGGTAGTAGTTGTGGGTCCATGAAATGTGTGGATAAAAAGTGGTTTGACCGATTATAAACAATTTATAAACTTTAGCCAAATATGGGCTAAGTAATTTTTCTGGGACTAGTTAGTATCTAAATGAATGGATTGTTTTTTGTTTGTAGCGCTGCAGAAATTTATTTTTCTATATCAAGTAATTTTTCTTGAATTAATTGCATCCCAGTTGCAATCAAGAGTATAATTTGTTGTATGTGCCAATATTATTGCTGAAAACAAACCTCTCTTAGGTGGTGGAAATTCTTGCCCGAAATTTGGAAAATGAGTCAAGTTTGTCTAGAAGAGTGGACTTGTTTTTCCTCATTGATTCTATCGCACAATGCTCACGAGGCATGAAAGGTAATACAAATATAATTATATTCTGGTAGTTTTGCTTGTTATGATGGATTTATACCTCAGCTGTGAAATACTTTTGACCTTGTATTTGATGTGGGATTAATTATACTGAAAATGCATTGGAATTTTCAGGTGATGGTGGCATATATCCCTCAGCAATCCAACCACTATTGCCACGCCTATTGTTGGCTGCTGCTCCTCCTGGTAGTTCTCATGAAAATCATAGGCAGTGTTTGAAGGTAAGCAATAAAATATTTCTGATTTATTATTTGACCTTCACTAGTCACACAAAGACGAGTGTGCTGCATATTCATATTGCAGGATCGCTGTCCCGGTGATTGTCCACCACAAATGACTAGCTTTTCTTAAGCTATAAATATTTGGGAAGATCTAATGTTTTCTCTTTCTTACTGTTCATTACATTATTGCACAAAAGTTAAGAAAACTTGTAAATTACCAGAATTTAAAATGGCAAGTATATTCTTTACTTACCACCACATGTTTTATTGGAACTTTAAGTTTAGTGAAACTGTATTTTAAAATTTTTGCAATATTCTGTTTCATGGATACACAGAGGTCATTACTTCCTTTCTGTTGTTTGCTGGATAGGTTTTGAAAGTGTGGCATGAGAGAAAGATTCTTCCAGATCCCATAATCCGCCACCATATCCAGGAACTTGATGCCATTTGTAGTTCATATCTTACTGGGGCATCCTCTCGCCGACCTTTAAGAAACGAAAGGGCTTTTGATGATCCTATTAGACAAATGGAGGGTATGCCTGTCGATGAATATGGAAGGTAATTTTTGATGCTTCTTTTCTCTAGCATATAACACCTCCCTACAGTTTAAAGAACTTTCCACTTTAGATATGGTGTGTTATTTCTGGACCATCGATAATGAGTTTGTCTCGTCGTACAGCAATTCAAGTTTTCAGCTACCTGGTTTTTGTATGCCCCCAATGCTAAGAGACGAAGATGGAGGAAGTGATTCTGATGGAGAGAATTTTGAGGCTGTCACTCCTGAGCATGATGCTGAAAATGTTGATGAAGAAAGGAATCCAGTTCCTGCAGTTGAGAAGCATAGACATATCCTGGAAGATGTTGACGGGGAGCTTGAAATGGAGGATGTTGCTCCTGCTTGCGAAACTGAAATTAATTCCATTAGCAATGTTACTGGAGCGGGTGGTGAACAGGTGCCGAATCATCAATCTGATAGTTTTGGGGCTCCATTTGCTCCACCCCCTAAGGACATATCACCATCTCCTCCTTTGCCCAGGTCTCCCCACCCTCCAGTTTTACCTCTTGCAATGCCTGATTCTGTTTCTCATGGTTCTGATTGGAAGCTGTATCCTAGTGTGCAGGTCTTTTCTGGTCCTAGATTTGATATTCCTTTACAGGATAATTTTATTTATTCTAATTTGATCTGGTCTGGTCTGGTCTTTTCAATTTGATCTGGATGTATGCAGAAGATTAAGAGCAATATCCAGGAACCTCTTGCAAAGCAGTCTATCCTGCCAAATATTAATCTGACAACCTCTGATGCTGTGCATCATCACGCTTGCGACAATAGAAATTTCGAAGCGCAGATGCCAAGGATGTCTGACTTAACTAATTCGTGTTCTTTCAGCAGTCAATCTGGCTCCCATCCATTTGTGCGAGCCTGTAATACCATTTCACCACCTGATGGTGCTTTCAACAAGGGTTTTCATTTGCGTCCACCTCACCCTTCTCCTACAAATCAGTTCTCGTATTTCCAAGATCAGCGAATGCAGTCCCAGAGGGATGTTCCAGTCCCTTCCTATCATAACAGATTCCATGTAAAGAATGCTGGAAATGGAAATTTTTACAGAGATCATGACAGAATGAAGTTTGCTCCACGCGATAGTATTGGAGAGTGCTGGAGGCCTCCATTGCCTTCCGTCTCTGGTAAATAAAGTTCTCTTTTTTCTTGGATCAGTTTTAGCTTCTTGGCATTATTATATGCTTGGATTTTGTTAATCAGAATCTTCTGATATCTTCTAGGTCCATGCTATCCTGATGGCGGAAGGATGCCCCGTGCACCTGTCTCTTACACAGGTCCGCCTTGTGAGCAACCATTACCTAACAATAGGTGGGCTGGGCCTCCCCAGCCTATGAATCACAGGCAATTTATTCCTTACAGACAACCTTCTGAAGGTCCAATTCCTGTGGCGAATAGAGGTTTGTCCTCATTTCTTTTCTGTTGCGAAGTAATGGATTTGATCTTGTCAAATGTTCTGCAGGTTCATTTTTCATCATTGGATGTAGTGAATGGGAATAAAGTTAGTATGTGTAGGTGGTGGTTGTCTTTGGGTCTCTCGAAAAGTTCCCTTTCTGAAGCTTTATCAAATTAAGTGAAATGTAAACATATTGTTGACATTTCCGATGCATAGTCTAACAACATTACATGGGGTCTTCTGCTGACACCCTCTTGTTTTACTAATGAATTTTTTGTCTGCATCTTACTTTTTTGATTAAAAACATTTACAAGAAGCTTCATTTCATATCAGTTAGGATTGACTAAAAATAGTGCAAAGCAATTGTGTACTTGAGACTTCTGGCTAGCACTAAGATGATTGTTTGGTGGAGCTTTTTTATTTATTTTTTATTCTTTTTCTGTTGGTTCCAGGGTAGAGGTAGTTTAGCTAATAAACACATTTACATACATGGAGTTAGTTGAACTACTTGGGAAATCGTTTTTAATTCCTTTTGGTGTTTCAGGTCCTAACTATTGGAGACCAAGACGAGCAATCTGACAGAACCATATCATCAAGTGGTATGTTGCTGCATTTTCTTACATTGAGGTTTTGAGCTATCCTTTGCACATCCCATTTATTTAATTGTTGAATGTGTTTTTAGGGGTAAACTTTTTTTCCATCTGGGTGCCATGGCTTGTTTAAAAAGTCATCTCATGATTGACATCTCACCATTTGTTAAAAATATCATGCTGCTATGGCCCAAAAGGAAAAAAGCTCGTCGTGCAACTGTACATAAGCATTTTACTATTCCTTCTGCAGTCACTAAATGAAAATATCACTTCAGTTTGGTGGGAGATGCGTTGGACCCCTAGGCTGTTGACTTTTATTTATTTTAGTTACAATTTCCTTTTTTTCCCCTTGAGTCTAATAAAATTTTGTTCAGTGTAACAATATAACTTATTTCTTGTAGTCTTGCGTAGGATTTATTGCCAACATTTTAGTCGATGGTTAGTGCCTTATTCCCTGTTCCCCCTTCTCTCTTCCCATTAAAGTTTGTGTCACTGTAAAGATGTGCCTTGCGTATACATTTTGAAGTTGTTTTACTTCCCTGCTGATGAGAATGATATATTCCAAAATACATCATAAAATCATCATCGATATGCAACCCATGTGCCATTGAAAGCTCGATTTTGATGTTTCTGGTTGGTGTTATCTTTATTTTTATTGTTGTCTCAAATATGCTTACGTTTAAGAAGCCGAACTGTTTTTCGTGATATTAGTGACAGTTTATTGCTCTTTCTATTTGGAATCCGGTGCAGTTTACCGTACTAAAAGATGCCATTTTGGACTGGACCAATCACGCAAATACCTTCTTACAGGTTCAGTGCCAGTTTCTATAACAATGTCAATATAGAAGTTACCAGGGGTAGGATGTAAAGATTTTCCTCTAATTTTTACCTGCCTCTGCCTGCCCAGAAACCCTCGACTGACAAATATTTATTGCTTAAGAGTCCAAGGTAGCATGATTCTAGTCACGTTAAAATAAAAGAATCTGGTAGCCCCCGTTTGTTTCTCATCTTTCCTTCATAAAAATGAAAAATATGATCGTTATCCATCGCATCAAGTCATCAATTTTGAATTTCTATCTCTTGTAGGGGCTCAATGACGGTTATATTTTTCATTCTCATTCTAGAATAATGAGAATCAAACGGGGCCTTAGTATAGAATGGTCCTGCCAATATTTTAATGGCAAAGGAAGTGTTAGAGAACGTATACACTTAAATATGAATTTCTTAAGAACAGAGATGGTTGCAACTTGAGGACTTAAGTAACATTGTGGAGGGGTTCTTTTCGAAGATATTAAGAAAAAAATTAATAGAGCAAATGATTATTAAAATAAATCAGTGTTTGTTGGTGATTTGGTCAAGATCTTCTGAAAGGCAGAAGAGAATTGACCTCTTCCAATATTTGCAATGTAACATTTTGCCACCAAATTGCCTTCATATCTTGACACGTACTCCCAAGTGTCAATCCTTAAGCATGGTGAAGCTGGAATGTTCGAAGTCTTCAACTTGTCACTTAAATCTGAAGTGTTGTTCAAGATATTTGCTAAATTTCACAGCAAAAGATTTCCTTGGAAAAGCCTCATTTGGATCAATTCCAAATGACTCGCTCGTCAGTTGCAATCCTAAAGGACTAGGGCTATCGAGCATATTGTATTGTGACAATGGAATTCTATGCTCCTTTGTAGCTTGTTATGAATGATCATCAATCTTAGTTTGGCAAAGGCGACTCAAGTAACTTCGTTAAGAGGACCTTTTCGAAAATAATAATGAAAAAAAAACTCTTTTTGGTGATGATCAATGTTTCTCGATGATTGGAACGAAATTATTGATAATCAACACTCTTTTTGGAGATAAGGATAAAATTATTGACTAAGAACAAAATGCTGTCAAAACTAGTTGGAGACTGAACTTCGCATGCATCATAAGTTGGTGACCAGGGGCCAAGTATAAGAAACAAAATGCTCATGTTCTCCTTTCAAGTCAATTGTACATACGAAAATGAGACTTTTCGAACTTTTTAAAAAAGTAAACAAGCAGGCAAAAAGCTCCCCCAGAGGCAAAGTATAAGAAATCAGTTAAAAAGCTCCACCACATGCTTAAGTATAAGAAATCAGTTTTAACAAGTTTTCTCCATTTTAATAGAAACCTCACTTCAAAATTGATCAAATATGAAGGCTCCCAAAATTCTCTACGTGGGTAGTCGTCCATTTTCCAGTATGGTTGTGTATGAGACAAACTACAAGTTGTTCTTGGTAGTAGTGTTGTTTTTTCAGTGAAGTGAATGAACCCCTAGTTTTCGCCCTACTAAGGGGCCAAGATTCTGCATTCACCACAACATACTTCAATTTTCAAATATCCAGTTCCTTCTCTTATACAAGGCAAAAACCTCTGCATCTTCATTTTAAAGAGCAAAAAATCAACAACTTAGAACCAAACCCCAACATATGAAAAGACTATTTGAGAAACCTACGAGTTCAGAGCAATGTGGCTACCAACATGATTGCCATAGCTGTTGTCATCAACACAACAAGATCCTCTAACATCAGAATTGGAGAGCAAGACCTCTTTCTTCTAAAAAGGACGAAAGAAAAACTGAACTCGGAGAACCTCTCACAAAATTTAAAAGCTCTATTGTTTACATTCCCGTGGTGTACACATAATTCTGCGAGGGCATAATCGGTGCAAAATGATAGACAGAATTCGACACGAGTGAAAAGTTTTGGACTTCTTTTCTTTCGTAACAGACTGTCCGGTCCAAACATGCTACAGGTATCTCACAATTCAATCAAGAATATCCATAGAAATTCCACGTGCCAATGCATCATAAAAGAGGTGTGATAACCAAGAAGAACTTCCACAAAATGTAGCAGGAAAAGAAACAAAATTCTAGAAGCACGAACCAACCGCGCAGGCAAAGGTAGCATGAAAATTAGTCTGTCTTTAACCTGTACTCAGCACATATACTCACATGTCAACGTCATGATTGTCAAAAATTTCCCATCCCTCATCTATACGTTCCTTCCTATTATCTCTGGTTGCTTCGTTTTCTGACATTTGTTCATCAAAACAAGGCTCTGGATCACTCTTCACTGGGTTCTCCAACGAATCGAACTGGTCAGGTACTGGTTCAACATGGTCAGGAACCAAGGTTTCAAAAGATGAGCTAGACGAAGCTAAAATAAAGCTGGTCTGGCTGGAAGATAGGGATTTGCTAAACGGAACGTTGTCTTCAAACTTCTCTTTTAGCAGCCTCACATCTTGACGTATAACAGCTATTTCTCCTCTGAGACGGGGACAAGAAACAAAAAAGGGAAAATCAGATCTATGCTTTATTAGTTTAAATATTTCAAATTATTAATATAGAAAAGAAATCAAGAAATTTTAAATACAGATATCAAGGCAAAACCTCCGTATGACGTCGAGGCCATACAGATCTCAAATTAGGACGAACACATTTAAGCAGGTTGGTCATGTATGAAAACTCAATTAATTGAATTAAAATCTCATTTAAATGTAAAAATATACAAGTTGCAGAAGTTACATTATAAACAGAAACAGGAGATCACGTGAATTTGGAAACTTTAGGCTGAAAAAAACAAAAGAACTACAGCCTCCAGATTATAAGATGGATCTTAGGTTATTTTGCTTCAATTATAACATTATAAACAACAAAAGGACAAGAAACAAAGCTAAATAACAACAGTTTAAAGAACACAATTTTGTATTGTTTCATCTAGGGCTGGGCAAAATGTCCGAACCGAACCGAACCGAGCGGTTTTTTAAAAATGAAATACCCGAACGGGTATTCGAATCGAGAACCGAATGGGTTGGTTCGGTTCTCGGTTCTA
>CAIGRT010179831.1:0-15615 GCA_903798405.1 Fraxinus platypoda
AAGTTGATCGTGTAAATATCACCAGTCAACGTGGAACTCTAATAGTTTTCAATGTCTTTTTCTATGCATGTTGTGAAAATGATGGCCCTCTTCCATCAATCATAAATCAACCAACTGGCCTCGAAGTTGAAATTGAAAGGCGAAATCCCATTTTACTAATCTCCAAACATTCATGAGGAATATAATAGTCTATTTCGTTCTCTCAACCCCACTTTATGCTGAATTTGCATGGAGGTATTAAGTTATTAATGCACAATTCTGAATTGTCATGTCTATGCCAGGTTTTGTATTGATTATGGCATTTAAAGGTAATTGTCTGTTGCTTCCAAATAAATTTACTTATAAGTAAAAATTAACTTTTTTATCAGTCAATTATTTTTAAGTTACTTATTTTCACAAGAAGGTAAGAATGTCTCAACTCTTGCGAAGAGGTTGACTAGCGGGCGATGCTCGTTCTAAGAAAGTACAATTTAGCATACGAGATCAATAAGAAGATCTTGAATTAACTATACATAGAAACCAACACAACATTAAGGTGTTAAAGCTCGACAAACGCCAATGTATTAAACACTTTGGTTTGTACAATATTCTCAGGAAGTAACTCAAGCGCATTGGGCACTCAAGATAGAGCATGGTCGATCTGGCTATGCTCTTTAAGAGACTCTACTTATTGTATTGAAATTTCACCGCAATCTACGCATAAGAAATGATTGCGAGAGTCAAACAACCACCCCCTACCTCCAAAGGGCTAAGCTTGCTAACCGACACTTGTTTTGTAACATTTTCGATGACTTCAAGTTCTCGTTTGTCTACCATTATTCCAAAAAATTGTTTGTTACAATAAGATTCTCCACCACACATTCACCCAATAAAATATTCTACACTCGAACCAATAAAATTACTTTACTTTTCAACCACACATTCTTCAAAAAATACTATTCATTACTCTATTTTTCTCCTAATAATGGAAGACAAACACACCCTTAAATTGATTAGAAAAGCTCAAAAAATATTATGTCCCTACATAAAATGATTACGTGGTAGCCAGCTAATCGTGTTGATTGTGACCATCACATCTTAACAATNAATAATGGAAGACAAACACACCCTTAAATTGATTAGAAAAGCTCAAAAAATATTATGTCCCTACATAAAATGATTACGTGGTAGCCAGCTAATCGTGTTGATTGTGACCATCACATCTTAACAATTTGATGTTGAACTGCCTTTAGCTTATTTGGAAGACTAGGAAAGAATATTGTACACGCCAATGATACATGGAACTATATGAAAAAGAAAAAGGAGAGAATTTTATAAAAATTAGAAAAGAACGGTCAAAATTGCCCTTCAAATTAAGTCACGAAAGATGTCGATGCATGTGTGGTTTCTTTTAAGTGAGCTTTAACCAGCTTGTACCTTTGTGGCAGCGACAATAGAATGTTGATTCTACCATGCCTCCAATTTATTGAGAAGGTGACCCCTCTTTCTTTATCTTTTCAAACTTATAATTGAAACCCTTTTAAACCTTTTTCCTGCTAAATTGTACGAGGAAAATGCTTTTTGGGGTACATTTTTGTTGGCACAATTTTTGAAATCTTGTCATTATCATATAAAAAAGCCTATTGCAACTCATATTTTGTGTGAAAAGTAATCGGTTTTTATTTAGATGTTGGTGCGTATGTGATTGTATTCCTAATATCAACTAGCCAATCTCAAGATCAATACATGACAGTGAAACCTTTGTTAGAATCAAAAGATGCAAATTCAACCATGGTATGATATAGAATGTGTTCCACAACAGGCTGCCAAATAATAAAATAAATGATTTTATTGGTTTTCATTAAAACCACGGCGGCCTAGGTCAATAAGTCGAAACAAATGAGGCTTAGACTAGGTTGGACAAGTCGAAAGAACAATAATTTTTTTATTTTTTAGTTAAATTTAACTAAGAAACAAAAATTCATTAGAAGAGGCTTGCGTGAGTCTATCCATGCAAGCCGCCGGCCTGAAAGCTGCCTACAAGTCAATTTGCAACACGACTAACCTTGTCTTTACTTCTCTAGTCACACATTGTTGAAAGAACTAGCCCACTCGGAAGTGAGTATAGTAAGGAGAACCGAATGGAGGTACTATATGGCAAAGTGTCTAACAATCAAAATAAATGAAAGCGTTCAAAGAGAGAGGAAATGATAAAAATATGTACTTATTTTCCAAATCACCTATTTCGACAAGATACATATGTATTTCTTTTTATTATAGTAAAGATTTTACTTAGATATCTCGTTAAACATTTCTAATTACTGCATATAAATGTCATTGTCACTATTCATGTTTAGCAGCCAATGTGACATTGGTATGTTGTTTGATGAAGTTGGCATAAACGCATATTTATCACCGCTGTTGATGAATAGCTTGATTCCTTGTGAATTATAACACAAACTTTATTCAATTTTTAACCTCTCAAACTTTTCAACCAAATTATTTAGCTTCGTGACCACTTCCCACTATCATATAAATTATAAAGTCGGAGGGTGAACTTACAAAGCACTTTCACTGTTGCACTAAGAGCAGGCAGTAGCCAATAGCCGTGAGCATCAAATGTCAATTTCATATTTCACATTGGATAGATTTATAGACACTTTGTTCACTATAGTCAGCATAAAGTGTAGTAATTCTCTCTAGTCTAATCTTGCATTCGTTCTCCTTCATTTATCCCCCAAACCCACCACCCCACTTTCTCTTTCTCTCAATGGCTTCAGGACCAGGAGAAGAACCTCTACCAGTCCTCCAATACCAGGTACATTTCCATGATTTTGCAAACAAAGAATTCTTGTTTTCTGCTTATTTTCTTGAACTTTTGAGCTGTTTTAACTTTTTAAGTACTTTCTGTTTGTTTCTCAGACATGGGTTCTGAAAGTTTCCATCCACTGCCAAGGTTGCAAAAGGAAAGTCAAGAAAATTCTTCAAGCCATTGAAGGTACTGCAGTATTAATCCTCTCTCTCTTTTGGCTTCAAGAAAATTCTCTAAAACATTGACAACGTGTTCGGTAAATCGACTTTACAGTACTCCATTCATTGTACTCTCAAGTCCTATCTAGTATCATGTACCAAACATGATCAGCTTCAAGAAAATTCTTCAGAACATAGGTATCCTGCCTTGTAAGATCGATTCTATAGTACGGGACAATATTAAGAAAAAAAAATAAGAATCTCATTCTACAGTATTGTATAGTCCTGTATATGAATATGATAACTCTGTTTTTGTTATATTAGTTGCTAAACAAGTTCCTTTTTCCCCTTTAAAACTTAATTTGCAGGTGTTTATACAATAAATATCGATGCAAAGCAGCGAAAAGTTATAGTTACTGGAAATATTGATGCACAAACCCTGATTAAAAAGCTGGTGAGAAATGGAAAACACGCAGAGTTGTGGCCCGAAAAACCCGCTGGAAAAAAGAAAAAGTCTGGAAAATCAGACAAAGAGAATGAGCCAAAAAGCAGCGAAAACAGTGATGAAGAAGAGGAAGAAAATCCAGTTGAGAACAATCCTGAAGTGAAAATAAGTAATTCTTCTCCTAGAGTTAATGGTGGAAATGGAGGCCCAACTGTGAAATTCATCGGAGTTGATACTGTTCTTGAGTCAAAGTCACCGGGAAATGTTGTCGGCGGGGATAATTTCTCGGCAGTGGAGCAAAAGAGTCATCCTAATGGAGGAGCAGGCGGTGGAGGTGGCGGACAAGGTGGTGGCAAAAAGAAGAAGAAGAAGAAAAAGAAGAAAGGGAATAACAGTAACAATGCAGGTTCAGGTGCACCACCGCCTAATCGTGCACCAGCGAGCATCGGATTGGAGATTCCAAGCACGGGTCTTACTCAAGTTGTTGATCAAACTAATCTGAGCCCTTCATTTCAGAATGTGATGCACTACGCACCAAGTAATGGACCCCAACAGGCATATGTGATGAGTTACAATGCGACGCAC
Source organism: Fraxinus platypoda (assembly GCA_903798405.1). Taxonomy (NCBI): domain Eukaryota; kingdom Viridiplantae; phylum Streptophyta; class Magnoliopsida; order Lamiales; family Oleaceae; genus Fraxinus; species Fraxinus platypoda. The sequence continues at coordinate 3,980 of CAIGRT010179831.1, forward strand.
CCCACCGCAAGCGCGAGTACTCCAAGTTATTACATGCCTGCATCCTCACCGTACATGCATGCACACGCACAGTCGGAGGTTTATCAAGCGATGTCTACACCGTTGGATTCATTTGAAATTTTGAGTGATGAGAACCCTAATGGATGCTACATCATGTGATTAATTGAGGATCTTGATGAAACTTGAGAAGAAATTATGGGGCATTTTGAAAAATGTACAAAATGCAGGGACTAGAAAAGAAAATTTAGATTTCTGTGGTTGGTTCTGTAGTAAGTAAACTTGTTGATGATCCAGTGTACGAAATATTGTACATTTTCTAATTATGTTGTGGTGTGACATGCTACTACTTCATGTGCATTTTTTGATGTCTTCTTAGGTTTGGAAGCTAGAATTATAACATTTTTATTAAATTGTTTACTATTTCCTATTATAGATGTGAATTAGGGGGAAGAATGTGAAAAATTGTGAGTGTAACTGAGTATTAATTTACTCGAAACAAATGTGCTTCTCTTTTGATGCTTAGTCCTTTTCAAGGTAACCAATCTCCCTCCATGCATATTATTTGAATCTTGAATAGTATTAAGGATCATGCTTCTCCTTTATTAAAATTTTTTTTTATCTTCAACTCTCTCTTTAACCAGCTAGAATCTCTACTCGATCATGTCGAACTTACTCAAACTATGCCTCCAAAAATGTTTTATTCTTATTCTCTCGTATTCTTCTTTGCCTTTGTAAACACGGGATACAGAGAAATTCATTAAATCTGTTTTTAACTTTTACTCGCCTCTAAAATCAATACAATTGTGGCAGGGTGTGAGCAAAATGCTTAACGTGAAGAAAAATACTTTAAAATAGGACAATTTCGAGTTGTGAAACATTTACTAAACAAGAAAAAAAAATTAAAAAAGATTATTGATAAAGAGGTTTTTTTTTTCATTTCGCTCTGAATACTTTTGTCCTTCAAAAAAAAAAAAAATAGATTTTTTTAAAAAAAATCATCTTTTAGACATTTTAGCACTTGCTATTATAAAATATAAACGGACATAGTTTGGTGGGAATTAAAATTAAATCTTTAGTATATTTTGATTAAAAAATGATAAAATGTGTTATTGAAAAGTTGTGAATCACATGAAATAGGTGATTGAAATTAATTGTTGACTTTAATTTAAATTAAAATTATCGAAAAAGGACAAAGAAAAGGTATCTTTCATATGAGCTCAAGACTTCAAAGAATACACTTTTGAGCCCTTTCACAATGGGGCGCAAAATTTTGAAGTGGGAAAATATACATTTATTTTTTCAAATTTTTTTTCACACACCCTGTTTGAGTTCCATTTTTTCAAGAATACATTTTTTTTTAAAACTCATTTTCAATCACATTCTCTCATAAAATAATTATACACGTATTCCAAAAAAAAAATTTACTTTTTAATCACATATTCTCAAAAAAATCTCTATTCCATAATACATTTTACCCCAAAAATAGGAATCAAACAAGGGCTCCACCCCTAATTGTTATTATAAATTGAAGTATATTGGACGGATAAAGAAATAAAAAGAACCTAAAATATTTTTTTATTATCTTCGACAGTATTGTGTAGTATGCTGAGCACGAGCACACCCAAAAATTGTTTCATAGGTCAACTTTCTACCTTCGTATACATTTGAAGGCATGGAGGAGAATAGTGTTTCTAACTAATTTTTAACAATAGATCCAATGGAAGTGAGAAAATGGGTGGAATAATTCAGCCTAACCAATCAATGCAGAATATTCATAGAAGAGTAACCTTCTTCACACATTTTGAGCACCTTATCTTAGGGAAAATTATGCTCTAATCTTAATAGAATTTATTATTTTTTGTCAATATTGTAGTGCACGGAGTCTAATTATATTGTACATTTAGCCCCTGTATGTGACAGTTTATTTGTGGAATTTTATCGTTTTTCCGACCGTGATACAGTACAATAATTAGAAACTGCATATGTTGACTAGCTCATACCAGCCGTATAATGGAAATTTTATGATCTCTTCCCCGTGAATGTAGGCTGTTGTCCAACCAAGTAAAAATTTGTGTTTCCCTTCCTTTCGCCTCTATCCTAATTGAATCTTTTGATTTACACTCTCATTCATGGTTTTCAACTTAGAACTGAATTTCTATTAGGATTACAGTCTCAGAGCTCTATTTGGTTATATTCTCCTAATTTATTTGACATTCTGGAGTGGAGGGAATAAGAATCTTAGAATATATTCAGCTTCAATGTCAGAAGAAGGATTTTGTGGGAAGATACTATTTTTGCTGATATTTGGTCATTGACCATGAGATCATTATCTTATCATTTGATGGTTTGAAAAAAATTGCAAGAATTATACCCTTTAAGTTTACTTTTAAGTTATAATTTTCAAATTTACTTATTCTACAAAATATAGTTTTCTAGAAGACAAAATTTTAACTTTCTAAATGAGTAACTTTTAATTACAATTGTCAAAAGTGAATAGTAGCTTATATCCAAAAGTGAATGTAAATGGTAGCTTAAATCTAAAATCAGGTTAAGCTTATGTTTGGCCACCATTTTTCTAAAAAAATCATTTTTTTCAAAACTCATCTTCAACCGCATATTTTCACATAAAATAATTTTACATGCAAATTCAATTTTTTTCTTATTTTTTAACAACGCATTTATTAAAAATTGTGGTTACATCTTAAAATGTCAACTTTATTAAGAGGAGTAACACAATCCTTTATAAGTTGATTTATGTTTACATCTTTATTCGATGTTGAATTATATCTCTTAACATGCCCCTGCAGGATGGTGACTCATTTGAGCAGATCAATCTTGAAATTCGTATGCTCACTTTTGGAAAGGTCAACCTTATTAAGAGAAGTAACTCAATCCTTTATAAATTGGTTTATGTTTACATCTTTATTCGATGTGGGATTATATCCCTTAACAACATTCTCCAACAAAATACTATTTCAAAATGCATTTTGACACAAAAATGAGGCTGTGTGGAATCCTCGAGCATTTCCATACCACCAAGTGCATCATTTGTGAGAGGACAGAAAAAAGTTCTGTAACCAATTATATAAAGAAGACGTGAATGAAAATTATTCTTTAAAACTTTGTTTGAGCCCTATTTTTTCAATAATTCATTTTTAATCACACATTCTTCAATAAAATAATTTTATATGTAAATCAAAAACTTTTCCTTACTTTTTAATCACACATTCTCTAAAAAATTATTATTCAAAAATACATTTTTCTTTAAAATGGTGCTCAAACAAGGGCTAAATCTATTTGATTACACTTTTGTCGTCAAAACATTTCCATTATACTACCTCGTCTAGGAGCTCCTCACATGCACGTTAAATTTTTCCATCAAAGGTTTGGGGTGTTTACAATTTTGTCAAATGGAAACTTAAAACTTATAATGTTTGACTCGTCTAAAAGTTCAAACTATTAAACTTTATGCCCCATAGCCCCATTCTTTCTTCCATCGGTCTCACCCAGCAACATACGGCTCAACTAAAAATGGTGAGCGTCTAGCACGATCTCTTTTAGTTTAGTAAAATCAACCTTTGGCTCCCTCATATGGTGCAAGCCAGCTGCATTTTTCACCAAATGTATGACAAGTAAAAAATTTTATAATTTGGCGACAGAAGAAGAAGTTGGAGATATCTAAGAGTTCAAACGAGGTGGTCCAATGAAGATAAGAAAAAGGTTGGTATATGTTTTACTCTCCCAAATCTTGAAAGGTCGAGAAGCTACAAGGAAGAGAATAAAAAGCAAGCAGAATCAAGTAAAAGCAGAAGATGACAAGAAATGTCGAACCATTTACATAAGCAACAATTCATTAATCAATGTCCAATTACATAAAAGCAATCACTATATACAAAGAGAACTTTTCTTTTTAGAATTATATCTTGTTTCCCAATTGAAAGATTCCAGCATTTCCAATAAACTTCTTTTTCATGCCTCTTTATTATTCATCAAGCTTGATATGAATTTTTTATCTTAACACACACACAAAAAGAAAAGAAAAAATGAAGAAAAAAAAGATGCGACCCCTATCCCAATTCGGTGTATATCCGACTTAGCAAGCTCTGCTCGCCGGCTTCCACCCAAGAAAAAAGGCGATCACCTGCCACAAAGGCTCGCTTTACTAAGTAACATTATTGCATGTTTGGCACGCATCAATGGATAATTTTTTAATTTTTCTATTTAACATGACTAAATAATATAATGAATAAGACTAAACACGGGATTTTTTTTTTTTTTTTTAAAACGCATCAATGGATAATTTTTTAATTTTTCTATTTAACATGACTAAATAATATAATGAATAAGACTAAACACGGGATTTTTTTTTTTTTTTTAAAAGCTTAGCCAAACATCATTAGGCACTTCTATAAGAAAATGGAGAGAAAAAATCGATAGAATATAATACAGAAAATTTTATTTTGAGCAATGATAAGCGCAGGTAAACAAAACAGATTCTCATGAAAAACACATCAAAATGACAAGTAAATTTGAAAAAAAAAAAAGTACACCCCCTTATAAAGCAAGAAAACTAGGAAAAAAAATTGATAGCATTTTGATTTAATTCACAAGCCTGCAATTTCTCCTGATCTCTCCTTGATTCCCTGTTAGCACTTCAATTGATCCCATGTGCACCATTGCTGCAGCAAATTTGGTAGTCCAATAATTTGGATGATTTGAGTTTTTCTTCACTAATGATCTAGTTAAAGGTGTGTTCCATAGGACTTGATCAGAAACCAATAGTCCCTTTTTATTCTTCAAATTCTTGTAGTAATTGTTATCAATCTTGATAGGTGTTGTAGGATCAAATGGCACGACCGGATCTGGGCTCGGGTTCGTGCTCGTGCTCGTAGGGCGGGGGCATAGGCCTTTTAGGTAGTTAGCATAGGTGGGATCCAGTGACGGATCTTGAGAGTATGTTGAATTGAACGAGTATAAGCGTTTGGCAAAGGATGAGCAATGGGAATCTCCGATAGAATGAGCGCCCGAAAGAGTTACCATCTCTTCTAAGGACAACCCTTTTCGTGCAAAGTTTTCGCGCAATTCTGTCACGTTGAAGAATGCATCGGGAAGGTTTTTTTCGACATCGTCTGATGACGAAATTGTTCCATCTCGACGTCCAGCTGGGACGGGATAGTATAGGCCGCCAGCCTTGAAAACACTGTCTCTGGCTGCAAAGGCAATGATGTCTGCACAAGAGACTGTGTTGGGACATTGAGCTTCTATTTTGGCTCTGGCTTCATCAATTACATCAAAACCTAGTACTCCTTTGTTTCCCATGCTGTCCTTCTCGGCTTTGTTTCCTGGTGTTGAGTCGAGAAGAATTGAAGCATCACAGCCCTGTCAAAAAAATAACATGTATGTCTTAACATCACAATCACAAGACTAATGTGCAAGTACTGTGCTTAGTTCTTTACAAATTCAAGAAAAAAACTTAGGTTAAATTAATATAAAGAAGCGTATGACAGAATTTGTCATGGATAGGCATAGCAAGAATTCCCTCCCGACTATCAGAATCGGAGTTTGAAGAAACGTGGTAGTGTTAAGGAGAGATAAAGAAGGCCATATTATCAATCCAAACATCTGCCACCAAATTGTGTTGTTCAATCCTATTCAGTCCAGTGTACCAAACATGCCACGATAGTTGGTTCTCAAGTGGGAAAAACAGGAATGACACGACATGTGCATTTTCGGTTTGAGTTCACCATTGAGCTTCCAAAAAAGCTCATAGGACATGTTATATTGGTACTCTATAATGGGTTAAAAGTGACGTAACTAAAGAAGAGAAGCGTGTGACACTAACTAATTTGTCAATCATCCTAATCCACTTCAGTGTATCAAATATGCTACCCATGGTTGGTTTTTAATCGAACTAAGAAGAATGACAGATTAAAAAGCAAGATCAGCATCACATACTAGTGTGTGTGCATGTGCACGTAGATCGATTCCCCTAACAAAGCAGTCATGGGGCATGTTTGATACGCTGTAATGGGATGGACCAACATAGCTAAAGACGGCGTACCAAAACATGCCAAAGACGGCAAGTTTTTAATGGAATCAACACATATGACTGATTTAAAAGCACAATCAGCAGTCCTTAAATTCACACACTGGTTTGTGTATGGGGTGGGGGCACAGATCCATTACCCTAACAAAGCAGTCATGAAAGTGCAGTCTAATGAGTGCAGCAGCTATGCCAGAATCTTGGGTATAAGCCTGGTCCAATGTAGTTTTCACTATACTCTCAGCAGATGGACAAGTTTTCTGATAGAACCCTACTTTCAAAGGGGTAAATGCAGCTGAAGAACTCAAGAAAATTGCAAGAAATAATCCCAAAACCCCAAAAAACTTTGCCATTGGAATCTGATAGCTTTCTTTGTGAAGAAATTATGAGAAACAAAAATTTTAAATGATTGAAATCTGAGTTGTGTGGAGAACACAGACCTAGGATACTACAATTTATACTAAGGTTATTGAAAGACTATAAATTATAGTTTAATGCAAGGAGACATAGAAAAACTAAATTAGATAATGCGATGAAATTTCCTGTTAGGAGCGTTTTATAATATTGTATTATCTATAGGCAAATAAACAAATGAAGGCGTGTGGCCTCCACACGGTTCTGTTTTTAGATACAATGAACTTATGTCATGTTGTAATCCGGTCGTGGTTTTAATCGTACATTGTATTATCAATCAAGAAAGAGAAAGATATTATAAAATTTGTTAGTTGTCCTAGTTGTAATTGTTGTATTGAGTCTTGAAGTTTCATCTGAAAAAGTAATCAGCATTTAGAGAAGTAGGTAACCTCGTGGTACTATTTTCATATTTGAGCAATGTGGACATGACCTGTAAGATGGAATTGCTTGTTCGAGTTTTTGGAATTTTAGCATCATCTTAAAAGGTCAGTTTTGTCAAAATAAGTAGTCCAAACCCTTATATTCAGGCCCTGTTCGGGAGGGATTAAAATCCAATTAGAATTGAAAATATGGCTGTTATTGGGTCCCACTCATCTAATAAAAGTCGACAATAACGACTATATTTTCGATTTTAATCCCTCCCATACAAGGCCTCAATATATTTTTTCTTGTTTTAGCGGCACGTAATTCTACCTTTAACTAATAGACTTAAGGAACCATTTCGCATTCTCAATATAACGTGTTTACTCTCAAACCTTTTGCAAGCGGACTACTCGTTAGTTGTTCGATGGATTAGCATTGTTCCATCCAACATACTCTTTTGTCATTGAGTTCAAGAGAATTTTTTAGTTAAAATGCAGATTGAGATGAATATATTCAAAGAATTCTGAGACAATGACTGATCAGCACATAGTTCAATCTAAACAACACTTATTTAACAAGAAGTTGCTATTAGTCTATACGTATACGTCTCTTTATATTCAAACTTTCTCACCAACATCTAAGAGTGAACATTAATTTACTATATCTGGACTAGACTTCGTCAACTCGTCAAATCTTAATTTTTTCTCCTTCTAGTTCTTTTTATTTATTGTAATTATATGGCCCTATTTAGTCCACATTATTTTTTTCATTCTCATTCTTCTACTCATTTTCAACCACACATTCTTTAATAAAATAATATTTTCCATCACATCAATAACTCTTTCTTCTTTTTCAACCACATATTCCCCATCACATCAACAGTAAAAATGCATTCTTACCTTCAAAATGTGTACCAAACGGAGGCTAAATATCTTTTGTAGTGTGATCATTATATTATTAATATCTTCTCGAAGAAAGTACTTGCTTCATTTGAGAGAGTAAATACTATTTGAATTATTCAAATTCATTGGTATTAAACACTCGTCTAATTATCCGTTAAATGTTATAAAGTGACTGGACATCTTAAATAAAAAATATGAGTCATATTTAAAATGTCCATTTACTTAATTGAGAGCTAGATGAATGCTTTATCACCCGTTGAACTGAATAACATTAATCACACTATCTATGATCTCCATGTAATGTTACATTGAATGATAAAATCAATAAAACGACTCTGAATTCTCACATTCATACATTTAATTGGTCGTCCATAAAATATGAGTTACTATCAACATATCAATCCGCACAGTGTTATCATCACTTGGAGGTGTCTTTCATAACGTGAATTGGGTTGATATCATGCTTTTAGAACACCAGAATCATTAAGCTGCCAGTTCGAATCATTCCACGATAATTCTAGACCTTCAAAACATAGCTATGAAGCCTCAAAATTTCCAAGGTTTTAAGGTTCGACCCAACAAGCCAAGTGAATTCAAGATCAAGCAACGCTTGCTGCACAGAACATACAACAAAAAAAGCAAATATAAAAAGGCCAATGAACGTGTATTCAAACGGCTCCAGCATAGATAATTGGAGCTATGAAATGAGATTCACAGTGGGAAAGGAGAAGAATAAAATAGAAGCCATTCGATCTTAAATCATAAAAAAGAATAATGCAAACCAGACAAGCCAATACAACATAAGAGGCACATTTTTAAGCAGAATCATCGGTCGACTTGGGATCTTCACTTGCTTTCATAGAAGTTGAAGGGGATGGAGAGCCTTCTTGACCCATTTCAGCTCTAAGGTCATTGATACTCTGCTCCAATTCATCAATCCGGTTCCCCATCTCGTCAAGTAAGACACAGTTAAGGAATCAATAGGACCATGCATATCAATCAGCCATAAATATAAATCATACGTTAACAACAATTGTATTTTTGATAAAAGAATGCAATATAAAACAGAACTTTAAAAAGGATATTTTTACAGATGATGGACTCAGACATTGCCTGAAACCTGGTTTGCTGCAAAGATTAAAAAATATATACAAGAATGTAACGGTTTTGTACCAAAAAGTTATGCAAAATTCAACTTATGCTAATAACTCACCATTTGTTGAAGAAGGTTTTGCACCTGAAAATGTAAAATAACAAGTTAGCACATATTACGACTATATCATATCAAATTCAGAAAGCAGACTCATGTAATACCAGCATTTAAGCCTATAAAAATTTCTAATCCTGCGTAAATTCATTTAAACTCAAGTATTCATATAATATCTTGTAAGGGCTTCACAGACACTAGAGAAACCAAATCCATATAAATCTTGTGAATTAAAGCATGCTTTCGTTGCTTGGGCGTAAACCAGAGTTTAATGCTTTGCTGAACCAGTTAATCATGAGACACAAGATCTTTCAATTCCAAATCTATCTTGCATCATCTCATTCTTAACCATCCCCATTGCTATATTCAACTAGGTAGGTGGTCTTCACAAATAGTAAATTAGCTATTCCACTGAGATAAAAAAGAATTTAAAAAAATAAAATTCCATAGGACAATTTATCTGGCAACTTCAAAGAGCTTATAAAACTTACAAAAACAGTCATGTCAGCGGTACTTTGTTTAGAATTCTCATTGTCGTGCCCATCCTGTCAGCAAAGAAACACAAACATCAATTCCCATGCAAAATACTGACGCATAAAGTACTAGTCAAACTAACCAGATTGAAGAACATTGAAATACAGCAAAGATTTGAAATTAGAACAGATCGTAGTAGGAACTCCTAGGTGGTGAAGTATTCATTGTTGAGAGGGGATACCACACAAACATGTTAACTGAACAAAGAGGGGGGGCAGGTCCTCGCAAGTATAGCATATGTACTCAAAATGAAGTTTTCAACTTAATAGATTCGATTATTACATCCTACATTTTCTGCATTATTGCAAGAACAATCTTTATATATGCATTATTTCAGGTTCAGTCCTTGAGATGCTTTTTGCAACATAAATAAAACCTCCTTCAAATCCAACCAGTAACCCTTCAGCTACCACTTCCACCAAAATTATGCCTCAGACTCCCCAAACATGAAATAAAATCTTCAATGAGCTAACCGGTATCAACTATGATACGATACATATCTTCACAATTTTAGTTCTGATATGATGCAAAGAATGGGAGTAAAATTAAATAAACATTCTTCAAATCTCAAACTACCACTTAGATGTGGTGAAAATGAAGTAAACTGCAACAATTTCACACCGGCATAACCTAACTATGAGCCTTAGCTACTTCAGTAGAATCCCCTAATGTATAGCAGTGAGCTATGTGACCCAGTGAAAATGTAATTAATTACAAGAAATAAACCACCAGAAGCAATGTACACCTCTATTTATACACTAAAAACATTTTTAAAATGCATGACGTTCAACTTTTCACAACACAAGTTCACTTCAGTTCTTCAAGATCTTACCTTTTTTTATTTTTTTATTTCTAAAAAGAACCATCCCAAACCATATTAAAAAAGAAATTGTTCGATTGTCCGAATTCAATGTCACATCATGCTTAACTTTAAACAAAAAAGGAAAAGCAACGAAATTGAAGAACCACATAACCGAAGTGATTCAGACCATAGACAGCATGTTGTTGTTCTTTTTTGGCATTTTTGAAAATAAATCTCGTCTAATATAAGAATAAATCTTTGAAAAACACAGATCAAAATGCTTAATCTATGATTATGAAACGTGAAAAGTAAACCAAACCCTGAAATCTAATCGAGTGTATCTAAGATTTACAGTAAATCAAAATAATTTAGATACAGATTCACAGGAAAAAATCAACAATTGAAAAATTAAATTACCATTTCTTTATCGGAGATGTTTCTCTGCTGTTAACAGTGTGTGTGTGAGAGAGAGACTGATTTTGTGAATTTGAATTTGATGCAGTGAATTCACGGTACAAAAGGGCAATTTATATGAGGAAAATTCATTAGAGGTTACACAACTTACAAATTTGTTTCATATTGACCATCGAAAATTAATTTATTTCAATATTATCACCTAACTTAAATTTATTTCAATTTTGTCACCACTTATATTTTTGTCTTAATTCGTACATTCTCTATCAATACTAACTGATGGAATTTTATAACCTAACTCATAACAAAGCTCTAATTTCATCATATGCCCCGTTGTCCACCAAACCTTGCCACCTATCTTTTCCACCTTATGGGTGGAAACCTCCAACTAAGATGGCTAATGTAAATTTTTATTCGATTTGTTGAAACATTTGTTGGCATCTCTTCCCAAGTCAATCCACACAATATCCAATAAAAAATCGTATTGCCAAATTTCACATTATGAGCATACAATCGCACCATTGCATTAGTCAAAGTCACAAAAGGCATCTCTTCCCAAGTCAATCCACTCAATATCCAATAAAAAATCGTATTGCCAAATTTCACATTATGAGCATACAATCGCACCATTGCATTAGTCAAAGTCACAAATTTTGTCAGTAACGTCACAATTTTATCGCCAAGTTATAAATATTGCCAATTCTATTGATGGTTACAAAAGAAACGATTAAATTGAAACAAAAATAAAATATAAATTTAGTGATTAAATTGAAATAGAAGTATAAGTTAGGTGATCAAATTAAGAAAATTGAAGCTAAGTAACCAACATGAAACAAGCCCATAACTTGGGTAACTTACAGCAAAATTCTCCAGCTGTCCCAAATCTAATTTGGGCCAACTATGCATATCGGAAAGGCCCATTAATCGGATATTTTATTGGGAAATTATAATAATTCA
>CAIGRT010179873.1:0-17126 GCA_903798405.1 Fraxinus platypoda
CCCCTAAAAGATCCAAAATTTCAACATTTTCCAGGTAGAAAATTATACCAATCAAACACAATTAATTGACAATTCCCAGTAAAATGAATTCTAAACAATTTAATTCTCTAAAATTTATTTTCTTTATACCCAAATTTCATCCTTACAATCAAATCGATCATTTAGAGTACTTGGCCTAATTTGTCCTATTTGAAAAAGAAAAAAGGCTAAAAAAAAAAAAACCACTAAAACTAAAATATACAAGAAAAAGGAAAAGAGAAGAAAGGAAAAGGGTAGAGAAAGGAATCACCAAACAGTCGGCGTCCATCCGCCGACCAATCATCACATCCCTATCATTACCCACCTCCTTCTCCCTGAAATCCTATCTCATCTCAATTATATATATATGCATATACTTGTTTCCATTTTCTGATTTTTTAGTTCTTTCTTTCTTAATCTTCCGTGGGTTTTTGTTTCTTCCGTTAATTTTTTTTTACAGAAATCGGAAGATGGATTTAGTTTAAGATAGAGCAGAGTTTATTTCACTGGGCTTTTGTTTTCTTTAATTGATTTGATCTGACCCTTTTTTTTTTCTTTCTTTCTTTACTCGGGGTTTGTTTATTTTGTTCAATTTTACTATGGGGTGTCTTGTTGTCGAGTCAACTCAGACTCAGACTCGGACTGAAGAAACCATAACTGAAAATGGTTCAAAGGATAAGAGAAAGAATCGTCGATCCAGACGATCCAAGCGAAATTCCTCTCTCTCAGGTAATTTTTGTATTTATAGCGTATGCACAAGAACCAATTATATTACATAGTCTTTTGTTTGTATAGATTTGATTTATTTTTGCTTTTCTTCTGTATTTGGGATATAAGAAAAATAATTTATTGGATTTGAATGTTGAAAGAAGTGTGCTTACTTTTTAATACCGTGGTGGGTCGAGGTTGTGTGCACGGTATTGTAGCTAGGTTTAAGCTAAGACTAGTGGTTTTTTATTTTTTTTGTTTTGTTTTGAATTGATTTTAGAATTTATATTTTAGGTTCCGCAGCATATATGGCTATATTATATTCATAATGTTTACTTTAAATGTCAGTGAATATTTGGATTGTTTACCCTGTTTATTTATTTAATTCAAACATTTTGTGCACATATCTGTTTCTTAAAATGCAAGTTCCTTTTCTCCAAAATTGGTTGCTTGGATTTTTTTGGTGCACTCTCATGGTTTTTGTACTCTTGATTTTGGAGCAGCTAGTAGCTCAGTAAGTCAAATACACTTTGGTGAATCGAGTCCTGCGGAAGGTGATTGCTCACTGAATCGAATGGGCTCTGATGAGCATCATCAACTGCCGCAAGCATCTAATGCTGGAGGGTTCAACTCTTTGTCGACAATGGATGTTAATGAACAAACTGCAGATGAAAATTTGCAGAATATGCCAGCACTTATGCTTGATATTAATGGAGAACTATTATCGAATTCATGCCCTGATCCGGCTGTCAACGAAGAGCCTAGGGGACTTGTTCTTTTGGCCCGTCCCAATATTTGTCAGATTCAGCAAAAATATTTCCCTGCACACTGGTCTGCTGAAGCTGTTACTGAAGCATTAGAGGTCAGTTAAGGACCAAATATGTGGCTTGCTAATTCAGCATGAGATGCTTAAACTATATTTATGGAAGCGTATTACAGTTAAATAGATACTTTCTTTTTTTCCATCCATGACACCACTTTTTCTGTTTTCAGATAGGAGATGCATTTAAAGCATTATTTCGTGTAAATGCTTACAACAGACTTGAGGTTTGTACTAAAGGTTTCTTTACATATGGTTTCTTGTGGCCTCTTTTATTGGTTCGCGAAATGCGAATTCTTAGAAGATTCTTTCATTTTAGGCCTATTGCAAAATTGATGGAGTGCAAACGGACGTTCTCATTAGTGGATTGGTGGCTCAAAATAGAGCTGTAAGTTTTAATCCCCCTGAATGTTGACTACAAGCATGCATAGATTTTCTTTTCTTTCCCTTGTTCTTTTTCTGGGGTGGTAAAATGCAATTTATGTATTGGAGTGTAGCAACTAACTAGCAGATCTTTTATGCCTTCAATAAGCTCAACTTTAATTTATATGGATATTATATTTTGCTGGTAATTTAATAATTTTTCATAGTGTGTTTAAACTTTAAAGCTTCTTACACCTCTTTTTAGTTTTTACCACTCTAAAGGATGGTAAAAGATTGTTTCCTTAAACTGGCATTTTTTTTTTAATCTCTTGAGATGTCCAGTTAGCTGGCATTTCAGTCGGTCTTAATATGCCCTTACAACAACAAAACAACTCCAAGGATTAATGAAATTTCGATAAGTGTTTTCTCCAGCTATTAGTTAGCCNTTTTTTTTTTAAATCTCGAGATGTCCAGTTAGCTGGCATTTCCATCGGTCTTAATATGCCCTTACAACAACAAAACAACTCCAAGGATTAGTGAAATTTCGGCAAGCAAGCCCATCTGAACATTTGGGTTAATCGATAAGTGATTTCTCCAGCTATTAGTTGGCCTTGGAAGGGGTGGATGTGGAGCGCATGAGAAGCACATCATTTTGTCCTTTGGTGTCTCCAGTCTTTGTATTCGATTTTATATACAATTTTGGCGTCATTTACTTGCTGATTATCACCAAGTTGTTATGATATCCCTTTTTTCCATGTTGGATGAACTGTGGCTTTCACAAAAACTAGCATGTTTATATGTTCTGTTTCTTCTAAATTGATTAGCCTGGCTTTATAAAAATTTGTACACTGCCCAAATATGTGATTTCTTACTCGTAATGAAACATGCTTCTAGTGTTATATGTATATTTGTATATTTATTAATTATTTTGTACTGGATTTATCATTCTTTTTGGTGTAGGTTGAAGGAGACATAGTCGCTATTGTCATTGATCATCCATCACTGTGGACTAAAATGAAAGGGTTTAATGAAAGTGCCAATCATTCTGCATTGATTGATGATTGTGCGCGTCAACCTGAAGCTGTTGAATATGCGCGGGATAGTTCCAAAGGAAAAAGCAAGTTAGATCCTGAGGATGATCATGATTGTTCTAGGAATTATTCAGTTTCAGCTGAGAAGAGAATTTATTATGAAAATGAGAGTTCAGTCGGAGAAATGGTTCACTTAGATTCAACAGAAGTTTCAGAGAATGGTTACATAAATGGATATCATCCATCTACATCTTATTCATCTAGTGTAGATTATTCTGTTAGTGTAAGTGATGATGGAAATGCAGTAGAGAAGTTGTGTGCCGTGGTGAGTTCATTTTCATCAAAACGACCAACTGGTAGAGTTGTGGCTGTTATTGAAAGCTCTCTCAGACGGGACACGGTTGTTGGTTTCCTAAGTGTGAAACAGCGGAGTTATGGAAGGGAGAGTAACAAAAAAGAATCTAGGAAGAATAAACATCGATTAACTGCTTTAAATCGTGGACACGTCCTGTTAACTCCAAACGATCCCAAATTTACCAAAATGACAGTCCCTGTGAAAAACCTTCCAGAATGCATCAGGAAGCGATTGGATTCTGGAGATGCAACAGTTGAAATGGACCTTGTAGCTGCACGAATTGTTAACTGGGGTGAAGAAAGTTATATTCCAGAAGCTCACGTGATGCATATGTTTGGAAGAGGTAGTGACGTAGAAGCGCAGATTGCTGCTATTTTATTTGAAAATGCAATCGATCCTTCTGAGTTTTCTTCTGAAGTACTTTCCTGCCTTCCTCACATTCCTTGGAAGGTACCAGTAGAGGAATTACAGAAAAGAAGAGATTTGAGAAATTTATGTGTTTTTACCATTGACCCTGCCACTGCCACCGATCTTGATGATGCACTATCTGTTGAAAGGTTATCCGACGGTGTTTTCAGAGTAGGGGTCCACATTGCTGACGCTTCGTATTTTGTGCTACCCGACACAGCGTTAGATATTGATGCTCAAATCAGGTCAACAAGTGTTTACCTGTTGCGGACTAAATTGCCAATGTTGCCCCCATTGCTTTCAGAGAATATATGTTCACTTAACCCTGGAGTAGACAGACTGGCCTTTTCTATTTTTTGGGACATCAATCCTGCTGGAGAGGTCCTAGATCGCTGGATAGGCCGCACAATCATAAAGTCTTGCTGCAAGCTCTCTTACGAACATGCTCAGGAGATCATTGATGGGCCATTTGATATTCTTGGTTCTATTTCTATAGGAAATCACTGGCCCCAGTTACATGGTCAATTTAAATGGTTTGATGTAATTGGGTCTGTTAGAAGCCTACATGAGATTTCAAAAGTCTTGAAGGAGAATAGATTTACTCATGGGGCCCTGTCACTTGAAAGCCCTAAAATGGATTTCGTATTTGATGAAGATGGTGTTCCCTATGATAGTGTGTTCTCAGAACGGAAGGAGTCAAACTTTCTTGTGGAGGAGTTCATGCTTTTGGCCAATAGGACAGTTGCAGAAATAATAACGAGGGCTTATCCTACAAGTGCCCTGTTGAGAAGGCACCCTGAACCTAACGTACGCAAACTCAAAGAGTTTGAAACGTTTTGCAACAAACATGGACTACATTTGGATATTTCTTCTTGTGGCCACCTTCATCATTCGTTGGAGCGTATAAAGCGAGAGCTTGAATATGACTCTGTGATGTTTGATATTCTGATGTCTTATGCTGCAAGGCCGATGCAATTGGCTGCATACTTCTGCAGCGGTGATTTCAACTATGCTGATGAGGGTTGGGGTCACTATGCCCTTGCCATACCTCTTTACACTCACTTCACTTCTCCACTACGTCGATATCCGGATATTATAGTGCATCGCACACTTGCTGCAACTATAGAAGCTGAAGAGATGTACTGGAAACAAAGGATGCTCCAAAAATTGAAAGGAGAGGACGCTGTAATCCGATGTTTTACCGGTATATGCTTTGACAAAGATACCATGGAATCACCTGAAGCTCAAGCAGCTTTATCTTCTGCAGCTGCAAAGCACCGGGTTCCAGGTACTGAAATCCTTGCTGATGTAGCTGGTCATTGTAATGAGAGGAAGCTGGCTAGCAGGCGTGTGAAGGATGCTATGCATAAACTCTACATGTGGAATCTGTTGAAAAAGAAGGAGGTATGTTTACTGCACGACTTGTTTACAAATTTGGAATGTCAATGACCTTTTGTTAGTCTTCTAGACTTGCAACATAGTTTGGTCGCAAAATGGGGAAACAACTGATATGGTGACTAATTTGTTTGCTCTTTCCTGTCATTTTTCCGCTTTCTACTTATTGTTCTTTCCCCTCTTTCCTTTGTCATGACTCATGACAAGGGGTGTGGTTATGATTCTACATTGAGACTCTATGAAGCTGGAGTATCTATGGTTCTGCTTATAAATATTAGTTAAAAACTTAATGTTACTACTGGCATATGGTCCCTTGTGGTGGAATGCCTTCTTGTATACTAAAATGTTTTCATTATTTTTGCTTAATTGAAAAGGTTTTCAAATCTTTAGAACTGTGCAAATCATATTTTGTCATCACCATCTTCTTGCACCTTTTTATTCTAACCGCGGCCTCTATTTTCTATCTGAAGATAAATTCAACCAATCTATATGAAGCCCCTGTTTGGCCCTCATTTTCTAAAATTTGTTTTTTCCTCGAAACTCATTTTCAATTAAACATTTTATGGGATGCACAACTTTTAGCTAAGCAAACAGGAGCTAGGTACACTCGATAGAATCTGCTCTAAATGGGATTGCATCATGGTAGGGATGTAAGAGGCTGGAACTATTCTTAATGGGGTTGGATTGTATAGGGTTGCTGGCTGTGAATTTTCCTCCATCTAGCCTGCTGCCGTCATGTATAGAAGAGCTACAATAAGCCCTATCACTGTTTGTTGAGAAGTCAATTGAAGATCTAATAATACCAGATTTGTAGTACCATAAATTCAATGAGCTTATCATGCACAAAGCTCAATATGCTTGAAATCACTTGCCATTTTATTATCCTTTGAGGCTAGTCTAGAGTCTTGACCTCACAAACAAGTGGAGCATAAGATGACTGTTAGTTCTGTACCACCTTGCCTTGTTGAATCACTTGTCTATTCCAGCCCCTTTGGAAAACTGGCATATGATTTTATTCTTTTAATGTGGAATACTGGGTAAGAATCCTGCTTGGCTAGCTCACGTCATCCTATCTTGGACATGTGCTTTATTCTGCACTGCAGTTGCAAGAGCAGATGAATCTCTTCAAACCCTTCAATGAATTTTGTCTCAGCGGTTTCTTTTGGGCTTTAGCCAGTGATTTGAGAAATGGGAGAGGAAAACAATCTAACGGAAAGGGAAAAAATATAACTAGATTTAAGCACAGCATTAGGAACTCCGCCTATGCATTGTAAAATGATTAGGTATTTGTGTGCTATGAACTCTCAAAGCTTCTAACTGCACTGTCCTATTATTGTCAGACGTCAATGCTGTGTTCTACTCATGCTCTTAACATTAGAATTAATGATGTGGTGGTGGATCCTACTTCTGTTTTTCTTTCTTATTCATTTCACTACATGATAACCACCATCCTTATTATTTCTATGACTTCGTGCAGATATTGTTTTCAGAGGCCAGAGTTTTGGGTCTTGGACCAAAGTTTATGTCAATATATATTCTCAAGCTTGCTGTAAGTAGTTCTTATTGATTTTTTCCACTAAGATAATAATAGCAATGCATATTTTAGTCCAGACATCTTGCTCTTGCTTATTGCATGCATGTCTGCTTGTAGATTGAACGGCGTATATATTATGATGAAGTTGAAGGTCTGAAAGTGGAATGGCTTGAAAATACATCAACGTTGGTGCTCAGTCAGTTTTTAAATAAACGGTCCAATAAAAGGAGTAGCCCCGGCAAGTTTAGGCCACTCGATGAAGTAGCTTTGATCGCTGATCCACGTGATTTGAAGCTGGAAATGAATCTGTCTGAACGGGATGATAAAGAGGATGGTGAGTCACAATTAGACGGGGAGATTCTTAAATCAGATGTTTCAGGCATAATCAATATTGAACCTGCTGTTTTCCCCCTCACTGTTCGACTCCTATCGACAATTCCTGTTATGCTTCATGCTGTTGGGGGTGATGACGGGCCCCTTGATATTGGGACAAGATTGTATATTAGTTCATATCTGTAGTAATGTCAGGATTTGGTATACTTACATGTGTTCCATGTGGACGACATCTATGAAGAAGGTGAAAGATTTCTAGTGTCGAACATGGCTGTGTAGGTAGGGTTGTGTATAGGTTTGGTAGAGTTTCCAGGTAACGGGGGTTAGATTTCATGATGCATTAAGTGCTTAATGCCTGATGGTAATCTGGTGAGGAGTTGTAGATGAGGGAGTTTGTCTGGTCTGTTGTGCAGTGGCTGTTTTTAGATAAAAGCTACTTGTGGGAATAAGGGCTTGTTTTTGTTGGCCACTTCGTTCCGTATAACTAGGTTGACTGCGAACTTCGTTTCAGTGCTGATCTTTGGAGCCGAAGTTCTTATGTTTCGACTTCCACTTTTACTAAATTGTAACCTAATAGGATTGGATGTTCCCGAACTGAGATTCTGCTGAATCCTCGTCATGAAGGCTGTAATTTTCTGATGGTTTTAAAATGTGCATTGTAATCGTCTCCCTCTTTGGATTTACTCTTACGTACAGTTATAGCATGTTTGATAATATGGACGGACATTAATAAGTGCCTATTTGACATCTATTATTTTATTTTATGATTTGCTACATAATCATTTTCAACCACATTAACACAATAAAAGATTGTACACGTATATGAAAAAAAATTTCCTACTCTTTAATTACACTTTTTTTAAAAATACTATTTGAATCTCTTTTTTCTCAATTAATGAGAATCAATAGGCTCTAAGAAAGAGGATATTAAGGGCTCGTTTGGTTCTCATTATTGTAGAATACGAATGAAAAATATAGTCGTTATTGGGCTCCATATAAGAGATAGAAATTCAAAATTGATGGTTTGATATGATGGATAACGGTCATATTTTTCATTTTTATGGAGGAAGATGAAAAACAAACGGGGGCTAAAATATTGTTTATTGTACCGTCGACTTTGTCTTCCGTATGCTTGAATAGTACAAACTACTAAGTTTTAGATGGGATTTGAGAACATGATGTATAGGAATTTTTTCGTGCCTACATTTTTGTACTTTATATTACTTGAGACACACATTGTTATAAATTAAGTAACAACTATTTCTAAAAGATGAAATTATATCTCACAAAAGAATAAAGTTAGTTGTACAATCTTTGTCTACAACTTAATTGACAATTAATATGTTAAAAGGTCCTTGCCATTGATTTCAAAAATAGCTTTTCAAATGAATGAATATGATGTTTGTGAACTCACAAATTGTAAATGAAGTTGTACATGTAGCTTGATTCTTCACAAATTTTGGAGCTGGACTACTGTATTTGGTTTAGGGATTTCAATTCAGCTCGTCAACTTGGACGACCCGCAAACCGACTTGATGGAAAAATGGCTTGAGTCACAAGCAGTCGTTGCTTGCCAACTATAACCAATTTTTTTTCGTTAATTTTTTAAATAAAAAATTGTCTCAGCTTGGAGGCTCGAGCCAAGCCTCGATTTTTCGATCAAGCTTTGGCTCAGTTCAGCTTAGACCAAAAAAGTCGAGCTGTTTTTTGTTCAGGCCGCACTCGAGCCACAATTTTCGGCTCGCGAGTCGACTCGATCCGGCTCATTTACATCTTTAATTTGGTTGGAAGGAAGGTTGTTTGAGGATGATTAAACTAATACTAAACCCTTGTTTAACCCCCATTTTAATGAGATTTTGAAAAAAAATGTATTTTGGAATAGATTTTTTTAGAAGAATGTGCGGTTAAAACTGAAGGAATTTTTTTTTGTTAACATGTAATATTATTTTATTGGAGAATGTGTAGTTGAAGAGAAGAGAGAGGAAAATGTATTAAAATTTTAATAAGGCAGAACAAGGACAATCACAATTTTTTATTGACGTGTAGCTAACATAAAGTTTTTACGATAATAAAGTCAAAATTAACTAATAAGAAGTTCTTACGATAACAAAGTTTAACGACAGACTTTACCAATGTTACCCACAAAATATTTAATAGTTCACTTTTGTGTCTTACCTATTTTAATTGTTTGGGGACTACTTTGTACCATTACTTAGGTTGGGGACTATATTGCACTAACCTATAAAAGAAATCCACACGTGAATTCTTAACGGGAGAAAAACACAACACAGAGTCAGTGTCACAGAAAAATATAGAGAAAAAAGTTCGGAAAAAAAAAGGGAAAAAAAGAAAAAATGGCGGCAGCAATCGGATGGTATGGACCTCTAATTGATCTCAGCAAAGCATCTTCTAATGTCGGAGGCTATGTACAAATCTTAGTTTACGTTCACAAATCCACTCCTATTCAGGTCTCTTCTCTTCTTTCAGTTGTTCACAAATTTGTAGAGTTTTATACTAAAATGATATGGTTGGTTTTGAAAAGAGCATAAAATGATTTATTGATAATTATTGAGGTCGATTTTTTTATTTATATTTTTCAAATTGATTGTACGAGTAGTGGTTCTTTTCTTTTGGGTTTTTAAACACTTGTTTATGTGATTGTACATGTATGGCTTGCAGTATAAAATTTTGAGAAATGGAGTGGAGGTGGTGAGGACGGACATTTTGGTGGGTGACGACACGCGGACATATTTTCCGGTAACTATTTGGCAAAAGCAGATGGGATCCAAAATTGTTGCAGGACATGTCATTTTGCTCCAAAGTATGTATGTCATGTAATTATTTGCTGCTATTATCATTATTATGATTACTGCGACTGTTTTTTTACTACTTATTGTTTATGTTCCCCCCAAAATTGGAGGCAGTGCAGTATGACTTCATCTCCAATAAAGAAATTTCCTCTTTTTATGGCTTTAGGGCAATCATGTGGTGCTTTTGCGTGCTTGATGGTTAGTGTAATATGATATCATTTATGAATATTAGCACCAATATGAGATTGGGTGTTTCCAGTCATTATCATAAAGTCTGCGACGTAAATAGTACCTATTTATCTTTAGGGAAAGTGTCTTTAGAACTGTATGCTCCTATATTATTGGTTCTTGAGAGGCTCTTTTATACTGTAACCTTGGAACCCCGATCCTCTTTACAACTTTTGAGGACGATCTATGTCATAAAAATTTTAGGCTTAAAACCTGGTTCTACCTTGCTTTGAACTTGTGAATCCTCATGATTGAATTTGAGTGATGTCTGAGGTGTGCACAGGGAGGCTCCATCCTTGACGTAAAAGTTTTGAATCACAATGATAAGTCAAAATTTTGCCTGTATTCCAATAGGTTGTAGATTGCTCTAACAGGATGACTACAGACCCTTATATCACATTCTACTAAGCAGATTGTGTATGAATATATCATATATCTCTTCATACAACAGTTCATATGCAGCTTTGAATTGGTTGATAATTATGTTAAAAATTTTTTTTCTGAAAAGCAACAGTTCCACCATAAAGGTTGAAAAAAAAAAAAAAAAGACAGAAAGAAAATGATTTCCTTGAGCATTCAACACCATGCTGCTTTTTCGTATTAATATCTGCGAAGGTCACAGTTGTTACGCCAGTAGAAAACCAGTAGTGTTTAAATCTATATGCTAGAAATAGAATTCATTGAACAATCAAGCACGGGGAGACTATTGGTACCATGCAGCAACGAATGATGTTAAATTGAGTTTCAAATCACGAGGTTGAGAGATGGAGTGAGGGAATGTTGACTACAATAGTGATAGAGAATGTTGGATGTTAAATTTGGTTGTTTCTTCCCTCATCCCGCTGCAGGTGATTCCACATCATATAGGAATGTAAGATTATAATACGTTTTCTAAGTTTTTTTTTAATTAGGTTTTTCTGCCTTGATTACCTATTTACCTTTCCGCTTAGTTCTTTAGGTGGACCTCTTTTTTCTCCTATTTTATCTTCATGCCTGTCATCTCCTTGTGTCCATTGAATTATATTTCATTGTCAGCTATTCCACTAATGCCATTTCTTCCCTGGGTTTGCTAATGCTAATATTAAGTTGTCTAAAATTTAGAATTTCTCTTTACGAGATTCTCTTACTGGGACGAGTTTGAATTGCTTTTCTTAGACGTCAGAATTGCAAGATTTGGAGATGCTTTTGAGGCCAGAACTCTACCGTGTTCATCTTTGCAATGTCTACTCAACCCAAGTGATATACTTTCTTCTAAAGGTACTCATCTCCCTCAGTCTGAGGCTGTTGCTGTTGAGATTAGTAAGATAAATATTGATGGTCAAATCTATGCTAGTTCCTATAAATATTTTTTCTTTCATATTAAACATCATGAAGAGATAGGGGTATAACTTACTTCAAATTATTTACGTCTATATTAGACTTTCAAAAGCTTTAAGTGGGTCCATGTCATCCGCCTGAACTAGGTCTTGCTTGTCAAAATAACAAGAGAGCTTTGGAAAAACCGATTTGCCCTTTGTAGGCATTGTCATTAAATAGTTAGTATGTCCTAATGCTTTACAAGGAAAACAGATGCTTTACAAGGAAAACAGAAATTAGAGGGATCTCCTGATGTCTAACGTATACTCCCTAAAATTGGGATCTAAATATGGTTAAGAATATTATACAACTTGTGAAAGTATTATAGACAAATAAATAACGTTAAACATGTGGGAATTGGACCCTTTGCATTAACATTGCTTGCCTGGGATTTATAGTTGACACCGTATTTACACAAATAACATGCCTGCATTACAGCAATACACATTACTCGGAAAGCGGAAAATAAAATTTAACTGAGCAGCTTCCACTTGAGGTTATACAGTCCTACGACATTTATATTTGGTGAAGTTAATAAATATCCGCTATAACCTGCAAAATAGAAAGTGATGATTCTGAATAGAATCAATTGATTCTGGAGCCATTGCCCATATAAAGTAATTATTATCATATATACTGTGACTATGTTATGTCGTCAAAAACTTAGTTAAAAATAGTGATGCATCCTTAAAAGAAACCTGGACACAAAGTGTCGATCGCTTCATATGCATACTATAATGCAGCAGTGCAACAGTATATTTTGAAAGAAAAACTTTTACCTGCTAAAGAAACATTCAAGTCCATGCCTAAAGAAACTTTAGATATGTTTGTTACGTAAAGCAATAATAGCAAATTATTATCCTTCTTTCACAAAGAATTGTTATCATTTACAAAAATTATATTAGCTCTTTACAATTATTTTCCCAACCCAAATTGTTGTTTGTGACTTGCAAAATGATATAATTAATATGATTACTATGATGATTTAAAAAATCACAGTAATCAGTTTAGAATATTTGAACGGTCCAGCATGCCTAACTGAAAGGTCTACATCATCATTGAACTGTCTCAGCTCCTTGTGTCTTTGGACTGTCACTTTTTGAATTAGGAACTGCGTCCTTTCGTGAAAACTGAAATGTAAAAGCAGTTCATTTTTCTAATATGATTTGTGTTGCCACCAGGATTTCTAAGATACTGAAAACTGTACACGTGATACTAGAACATGAAGTAGAATTATTTTGGAAAACTGTACACACGATACTGAAAATTCCATATATTATTCATAGAGGTGTCTCTTTACATCTTGCTAGGTCTGATATTTATACTCAATCCTAAGCCTACATGATATACAATCTGTTGCAACATTTAAGACATAGGGTGTGTTTGAGCCACATTATTTTGGAAGAATGTATTTTGGAATAGTAGATTGATGGAGAATGTGTGATTGAAAAAGAAGGAAAAGTGAAAAAGAAGGAAAAGTTATTGATGTGATGGAAAATATTATTTTATTGAAGAATGTGTGGTTGAAAATGAGTAGAAGAATGAAAATGAAAATTGGGCATAATATCCTTCAAAATAGGACTAAATAAAATCTACTAGCTAACTACCCAATATTCTAGGACTATAAGTCAAAACATCTTAAACAAATCAACACATGATAACTTAAATTATACTACTGTACTCGTTTTACATCTAATGTTTTTCAATTTTCAGTTATAGTTCATGCTCAAGAAATATAGTGTACTGTATGCTGCTTGCTTTTGATGTGGAGCTTACATGGGCTTTCATCTTCTTATGTAGGTATAGAGGAATTTAGTGCTGGGATAGCAACAAAGGATAAACTTAGAAAAGTCCAGGAATGGGTGCGAAGAGCTGGACTTATACGTGGCTCCGGTGAATTAAACTACTATCATGTGCTCTCTTTATCACTTCTTTTCTGTTATCTCTCGAAGGAATGCATTTTGGTTAATGTTCAATTTCAGAATGTTTTCAAGGAGCATAATCCTACATTATTACAAACTACTAATATCAATGCAAATCATTATTCTGCTTTTCTTTGCCTTGAATTGAGCACACATACCTACACATGCTCACATTTGTGGCATATAAATTATCTGTTATCTGATCTGAACTGACTGTAGGTGGACTCATTTTGCATTGGGATATCTGCATTGATCTACTCATTATTTGCGTTTATTCACTTTTCTGTCTTTTAGCTACATCTATAATTATCCCTTTCACTGAATGATTGCTATGAAACAAATTCATTCCTACTTTTTTGCATTGTCTCTCTTTGGGCTCTTGTTTACATGGAGTTGGTGGATTAAACACTAATCTATACTAAAATATATCTTAAGTTATGAAAGAGCCTAACACAAGGTCTTCAGCTCATCATGGATGTTCATTTGCTCTCTCTCTACAACTAATATGAGTTTTGATTTTTCTAGCACACATGTGATACGTTAGAAAGTACATTGTTCATTTATGAATATTGTTTTTCTACTAGGAACTTTTTGCCTTTCGGGGTGATAATTGCACATAAAAAAAGTTATAAATAAATTATAGAAATTAACGATTTTGTCTCTTACTTGTTATGGATGTTGGATCCAAGAACTTGTTTTTCCAACCACACCCTAGGAACTATTCAAAACTTACTGAAGGCTATTAACTTGTAATCCTGAAACGAGCTATGTTTTCCACGATAGTAAATGCTGCTGAATATTAATAATCATATTTGACTTCCAGAACAGGATGAACCAAGAAGTAAATTGGAAGGTACATGAAGAGACACATTCTCAGGACTGTATCTCTCTGTTAGATTTATGTGAGCTATCCAACTCTTGTAAGGCTACTTTTCATGCATCTGTGGGTGAAATATTTCTGCCAATCACCTGGAGGACTCTTCATGAATTTGAAGCTGAAAGGATGTTTATCAGTAGGAGACTGAATATGCTGGGTGAAAAATATTTGGTTGATGACCTCATTTCTACTGGCTGCCAGTTATGTGGTACTCCTTTGAATACCGAACTTGGGTATGTGCAGGGTCAAGTGTACTTTGCTTTTTGTTGTGCTTAATTGTTATCATAACATTCACTGCATGAGGCAATTTTTGAATTTGACAGGTCAAGCTCAGATCAGAATGTCGTTCCTCTCTATTGTCAGAAAAGCTCTAATCGCCTCCATGTAGTAAACACCATATATAGACCCTTCATGGTATGAATTCCTTCTTAAACCTGGTGAAAGTACCCAAAACCCCTTGGAATGTTTTAACCTTTTTCTATTAGCAATATTCAAGACTCATTAATGGGAAACTGATTTTACTCATTCTAAGCCATTTACCTACCTACCATAGTGGAGCAAATATGGCCGATTTAGAAACGTTAAAATTCTTCTATAATATTTTAATAAACATTCATTCACTTTAGATAAACTGATTTTAGTTATAAAAGATAGTTAAAAGTGCACGTAGTGCATGATTATTATGCTGGCCTCGACATTATAATGAACAAAATTATCTTCTTTTTTTTTTTTTTTTGGTTAGTACTATCAATGCTATCCAATCCTCTATCAAACATGCTGCTAGATTTGTTCGGAGCCACGGGCTTGCTGTCACCAATCTAGTATTTTCAAACTGAGAAACTGAGCTGAGGAGATGGTTTCTTAAAGAACGTTTAGCAATAATCTTCATTGCAACACTGGCTGAGTTATCTCAGTAACATTTACTCCAATGTGGTTGTATGTCTATATGATACCAGCATTTTTGGTGTGGAATAGCACTTGTCTATATGATGGGAACATCTTGGAACTCTTTGGCTACATTCAAATTGAACCCAATAGTTGCAGCAAGAAATTCGCTAAGAAAGCTGATATAAATATATTTAACTGTTGAAGCGAGCTATACTTGTCTGTTTGGAAGGCAGGATATTATAGTTATTTTGACCTGTATATCAGTGGGAATCTCTTATCAATCTAGAATAGTTTTTTAGTCTTGTCCATTCTAACATATAAGACAAAATTTTAGAAGCTGTTTAACTTGTGCTCTATTTCGAGTGGCTCATTGAACTTCATTTTGTTACACACGGTTCAGTTTATAATTCTATTTCAATCGAGGTAACCCCTCCATTGCCAAACGAATGTTGACATGGCATAAATAAATCTAAAACAGACAAATCATCAATTATCACATAAATTGCTTCCCCTTTTCAAGCTAACAGACTTGGATGGAGAGACATGAATGAAACAAAATTATAAAATCAACGATGCAATTGTGACAAAAAGCATGTTTGGGAAGTGTTTAAATATGGTTTAAATTATGAATGGATAGAAATAAGTAGTACATAAGTGGGTAGTACTTGTGGATCTCTCGAAATGTGTGGAAAAAAGTAACTTCGTGTTTATAAAATGATCCAAACATAGGCAACATAAAAATCATTCTTCTACTTGAAACTGGAGTATTAAGTTCAGCGACTTCAGATTGTTTACACTCTTTGATTAATATATATCTATTAGTTCTTATGGCCCCTTGTCTACACATACTTGTTTTTGTCCACGTCACTGTCAATGTTTTCCTTGATGACTCTTTGTAATTTGGCCAACAAGTCTACAAATGTCTAGGCATCTCACAGATGGATTACTGATCTGCTTAACCATGAAATATTTTGAAATTCTATGGTTCATCTTGAAATGCTGCACATGCTATGATGTTTAAAGATTGAATTTCTATTGTTTGTAAACATCCTCTTTTCCCATTTAGAAAATTTGGAGCGCATTGGTGTGATCTTGATCTTCTTTTGCAGTTATATGTGTGGGATGACACTCACTATATTCCGCTTCTCGTCACAAACAAGGCTGCTGAACTTTTGTTTGGAAACATCCAGGCTTCGAAAGTTCATTCTTTCTATAAAAGCCAAATTCAGAGACCAATTCTTGCTCAAAATGGCATCATGTGCACAGGGAGTCATTCTTGTGAAGGCGTCCAACTGGCCGCCAAAGAAGAGCTTGCTAATCCTCCCTCATCAGGTACTGCTGAGAACATCAGATCGAAAGAAAAACACCAACTTGATGAAAAAACAAACTTCTATATGATCTGGTTGATTTTGTTGAAAATGTTATTGCAACCAGGAAAAAACAGTCCCTTGAAATTCAGAGTTAAAGTTGACACAAGTAGAAACTGGGAAAATGGGAGATTTGAGATGGTATCTGTCTCAATGCCTGCCCTTTAAACCAAGTCTTCATCATAGCTATATGGACATTGTAAGATATATAGGAAATTTTCCGTGTTTTTTAAGATTATGCCAGATTATTTTCATAATGCTTTGTTATTATTCGTAATTATAAAGTAGCAGCATTTCCTTTGTGATTTGTTTACAAGTTTTATTATCTTTTTACTGCGTTTCTATCTTAACTATAACTATATTTGGTTCATATGTCTTTGTAGACTTGCGCAAAACGGTTTTTATTTTTGTTGTAAAATTTTATGTTAATCATATTATATGAGTGAAATCTCCTATAGAGTCAAAATAAGTTAGAAAAATTTGAAAATTAAGGATCTGTTCCCTTTACCATTTTCAAGCCATTTTCTGTTTCCGATTTTTC
This sequence comes from Fraxinus platypoda, assembly GCA_903798405.1. Lineage (NCBI taxonomy): Eukaryota > Viridiplantae > Streptophyta > Magnoliopsida > Lamiales > Oleaceae > Fraxinus > Fraxinus platypoda. Next base: position 16,955 of record CAIGRT010179873.1, read on the forward strand.
AAAAAAGAGAAAACGCGTTTTCTTTCCTATTTTTGAAAACAAGTTAAAAAGTTACAAAGAATACACAAAACGACAAATTTTTCGTTTTGAGTGTTTTCAGTTATAATTAAGCTAAAATTTTCAAAACGCATTTTGGATGTTTTTAAAATAATTTTTCAAAATGTCAAAAAGA
>CAIGRT010179915.1:0-16168 GCA_903798405.1 Fraxinus platypoda
TAATCTGTGTACTAATTCATTTTTATTAAATTATTCTAAAAATGTATTTGTATTGATTTGTTAACTAGAACAAACACTTTTCAACTTATTTCGAGAAATATAATATATGATTTTTTAATAATTAAATTACTACAAAATTTATAACAATTTTTCTCTTAACATAAAAACAATGCTCACGAGAAAATATGTTCTTAGTAGCTTATGACTAGGAAATAGACATTAATCATTAAAAAACATAAGGGTATCACTTATATAAGCAAGTAACAAATTCAAACTAATTCCACATATTCCCAAAAAATAGTTTATATAGAAAAAGGAAGTTATGTTTGATTATCAAAGATGTGAATTTTGTCCTTCTTTATAGCCATTTGCATACTAAATTTTCATTCACCGACAACATTTGCAAAAGATAATCCTAAAAAAAGCAGTTTAGAAACATATACCAACCATGTTGAAGCAATTGATGGCCAAATTTTTACTCAATCCGAAAATCTAGACAATTGGTATCATTCATCTTTAATTAATCTTGGATGTTGATGAAATGGCATCTCAATCTCCACCCCCAAATTCTCCACTTCTTGTTGTTCCACCAGCTTCTTCCAATTCTCCACCATCTCTGCCTTTGTCCCCGCCTCCTGTGCCTTCTCCACCTACTAAACCTAGTTTCTTCTCCTCCTCAGCCTACACCCTCTCCACCGCAGGCCAATATACCGCCTACATCTTCCAGTCCTCCACTACCATCTATCCCTCCTTCAAGTTCACCTCCACCTCCACCTTTGCCTAACCCACCAGCTAGCTCACCACCCCCACCTACGTCTAATGATCCAGCTAGCTCACCACCTCCACTATCCAGTTCCCCTGCAAGTTCACCACCATCTCCATCAACTAAGCCACCGATAAAGTCACCTCCATCGCCATCATCTATACACTCTGCAAGTCCACCTGCGCCACCAAAGAACGATCCACCTCCAGGTCCTCCACCACCAACACAATCACTAGAAATTCCGCCTCCACCTCCATCTATCCTTCCCCTTGCGAATTCACTGCCACCACAATCATCCAAGCCGCCTCAGTATTAAAAGTGAAACTTTGTGATTAGATCATTGTGAATCAAATTATTTTAGACCCAAAAAATAAAAAAAGATAAGCAACAAATTATTAATAAACCCCCAAAATCTCTTTGTTCAATCTGAAAATTACACAAAGATCTCGTCTTCCAGACTTAGCATTACAAGAAAAATATGATATAGAATAGCAAGCAAATAACCAAAGAATATAGCAAGCACAGAACCAGAGGCGAAACTTGATTGAAAGAGCCAGTAAAAAACCCTCAGATTTGGCAACACAAGCTCAAAGAAATTTTAGATTGTGGGTTTGTGAGAGAGAAAAAGGAAAACCAGAAAAAGTCGCCCTATGTTACGGGAGAGGGGAGAGAAAGAGGATTAAGTGAGAGAAGTCATTTCCCATGTTTTCTGAAAATTACTGTGTTTTGGGTTCAAAATAATCAAAACGTGCTTTTGGACGTTTTCAATTTTCAGTGCAATTTTTTTTTTTCATTTTCAAAAATCCGTTTTCTAAAATAGGAAAGGAAATGTGCTGTTTTGGAAAATCGAAAATAGAAAACGATTTGAAAACGGTAAAGAGAACGTGTCCTAAGTTTTTACCATTTTTAAAACGGGGTAAGAAATATATATATATGCACTGCTAGTCCTTCATCTTTAAATAAAGTTGCATTCAGGTCATACATTTTCAGTTCGTGCAATCAAATCATCCAAATTCGATTTGCTTGCAAATTTAACCATTCTATCCACTTTCCTGTCAAAGTAACTAACCTAACGTGTTGATCGGGACAATTAAACTAACTTAGCGTATGTTTGATAGAGATTCTTGATAAACTCTTTTTAAGCACTATTTTTTTTAATAAAATAATTTTATACTTGTACCCGTAACTTTTTTCATTTTTTAATCACATTCTTTAAAAATGTCATTTTTTACAATTTATTCTCTAAAAATCTACATCAAACAAGCTCTTAATATGTTTGTCTTCAACGTCAGCTACCCATTAATTTTAGTGTAGAGTTGAAATATACTGCATTAGTTAAATTTACGTCAGTTGACAAAGTGATTGAGTTTGCAAGCAATTCAAAGTTAAGTGATTTGATTGTACTAAACTAAAGATGATGCTACTTCGCTCGAAATTGGGTTTCATAATTTACCAAACATTCTTGTAAGTAATATAGAAGTTGACTTTGCAGTTCAGCCCAACATGCTCCCATTATCTTTCTCCTTCACCCACCCACTGCATCACTGACTAGCCACCGAACTGCATTTCTGGTATCAACCCTCGATCTGAAACTTCCAGCTGCAACCCTTTGAATTTCCCTCTACTATGAATTTTCTATTTATTTGAGAATGTTGAAGAAAATATTGCTCTTCAAATCCAAATCCTCCTTGAATTTACACTAAAGGGCTTATATATTTGAGCATTTTGAAGAAATTCTTGATCTTCGAACCCATGTCTCACTCAATTTAAGCATTCTCTTTTTCTTGAATTTACACAAAAGGGCTGTATATTTGGGCATTTTGAAGCAACCCCTACTCTTCAAATCTATATTTCACTCAAGTTCCCTCAGAAATATCACCGTAAATGGCAAACTCTTCCTTAGCAGCAACGAATTACAAATCTGAACGGTACGAGGTTGATAAATTCAAGGAAAGCAAATTAACGGTAGCTCTCTGTCCATGTGTTTTTTGCTTCATTCTTATACTTATAGTAGTCTCTATTGTGCTTATTGTGAAATTCCATTTATTTTGCCACACCCCACTTCACTCTGTCCTCTTCAAAAAATATTGCCATTAAACCCACTCCGAAAGCTGAGATTTTCCTACAATCATAGTATTTCGTTTTATTGCTCGAATAATTTTAGGGTCTTTAATTCCTAGTGTTATTGATGTGCGATTTGATCCTGAGAATGAGCATTGCGTGTTTCTGGAAATGAACCAATTGTAGTTAAAAATGTGAAATGGACTGATCAGGAGGAGGTTGACATGGTGAGTGAATTGATTCAGATCAAAGATTTGCGTTTGGAGGTGAATATTGAATGGTTTTAGATGAATGCGAGTTGAACTTAAGTTGAGATCTGGCGGTTTGAGCATTATTCAAGGGCTTAAAATGCGATGATTATTGTTCTTGAGAAGAGGAGACAGTTTGAGATCATGGTGTCTGTTCTTGAAGAAATGACGGGAAGGATCTGCTCATGATGGAGACATTTATTATGGTGATCGAAGCATTTGTTTCTGTGAAGGAGAGGAAAATGACTGTTGGGATTTTCATTGACGGAGAAGTTTAATATACTAACGTTGTGGAAGAGTTGGATCATACTCTTTGCTGGGAAATCCTGTGGATTGGGAAATTAAGCACAGGCTTTCTTTGAGAAATTGGGATGTAGGTTCCAGCTGAATTCTAAGATTTTTAATGTTCCGCTCAGTCTTTGGCGCAGGGTGAAGATTTTATTGAAGTTGTGCAGGAGGTGAAATAGGTTGATTGATAAGGGTTTTAGTCCTCCTGGTGTTGTTCAAAACACGGTGTTCAATGGGTCGTTAAGGTTTCAAGAAAATCTCTGATACAATACAGCTGTTCAACTTGATGAAGGGTACTGGTTTATTTCCCAATCTTGATTAGGGACTTTTGCAAAACAAGGTAAGATGAAGGAAGCTGTTAAGTACTTATAATGAAATGCTTAGTTATGGATGAGTGTCGGATGCTGCATTATAGACTTGTTTGATGACGGGATTTGTGAATCAAAAGAAGATTGAAAGGGTATATAAGTTGGATGCATAATAGACTTGTTTGATGACGGGATTCGTGAATCAAAAGAAGATCGAGATGGTGTATAAGTTGTTGAAGAATATGAAGGAGAAAGGTCCCATCACCCCATCCTGATGCTCAGACGTGCAACGCTCTGATCAAGATGATGGTGAAATTGTGAATGCAGTCAGGATATAAAACAAGTTGATCAATCAGCAGGCATTTAGTTGACAATTTTACATTTGCAACGAGACGATGAAGCCATACTAAATCACAAGAAATTACGGGTTTTGCAGTTTTGGAGGAGAGGCTGCTGCTCCAATGTGACACGTTAAATAGTTAAAAGGATGGTAAAAAAAAGAATGAAGGAACCTCAACCTGATTTCAAGAAGTTCGTAGCTGATTGTTCCTAGGCTGTATTGAGAATTCAATATAGAAGCCACCAGTAAAAGACTAGCATCCGAAATTGGGACCAATCGACCCTCTTAGTGCTGATGGACAATATGCCTGATTCAATTGCTTGAGCAGATGCCATTTTGGTCTTCAAACTGAAGATAACCATGAAATCGCTATCAGTTGTATTTCTGTTACCTAAATACTTTTATCTCTAGTATTTTTGTAAGTATAAGTATACAAGATTTGTTGTTGAGAACTAGTATCATGCAATGTGAGTATGAAACTTTTGAGGGCTGATTTGTTAGTTCATTTCTCAAGTATATGCAAGAATTCTATGTGAGAAATACTTGCATGCATCAAAACAGCTGACATTTAAGCTGCTACTCAGTAGTATATCTATATTCCCGAAGTTGGACCTGACTGCTTGGTTCGACCGGAAAACCAAGAACCTCTTGAGTTTAGACCGTTAAATAAGTCACCGAACTGATGGGTTCACATACAAAACTTTTCTCAGGCTTTGAGAAACTCATCTATGGTCTATGGAGACTGGTTACGTCAAATCTATTGAGTTTGCTCGTTTGAAAAAGGTCTATTATTTTATTTCGTTCATTCAAATAATAATCGAACAAACTGAGAAAATTATTGATTTGGTTGAGATTTTTCTCATCTAATCTATGAAACTAAACCATTAATGCTCGTGTACTTGCGTACATATATTACTCATGAATTGCACCTAATATTTCTTATTTAATATATTTTTAATTTGGTGTACACAATCTTTCTTCCATCCGCCCATAAATGAAAGGTCCATTCATTCTCAAGATGAACAACATCGTCAACCTGTTTCATGAAGAGAAAAAAATGCAGTCTTCACTATAGCGATTCCTTCAACTCGTTGAATGTTGACAATAAGTTACACAACTATGTGCATGATCATTAATAGTAACAAATTAACTAAATACTCGTTACAATTCAAATTAATTTTCGCAATAAGGGCTCTACTTCGTTCAAAATTCCTTGAGGAAAAAACTGAAAAATGAAAAATTAGGTGGGACCCACTAAGCTCAATTTTCAGATACTGAAAATGCACAATTCGACAAGGGTAGAGAGTACAAGAAATATTTGATTTTCTTTTTCATGCTCAATTAACCACGGTAAAAAAAAAGTTTGTAACCTCAGTAACTTTTTAACCATGATTAACATGCATGATCCCTATATGAATTAAGCTAGTTGTGCAACTAGTTTCACAATGTGTGAGTTGGCAAGGTTTTGATCAAGATTCAAATAAATGGTCAGAATTCCTACACCTCACACATTGTCAATTTTTCACATTGACGAATTAGTTGTACAAGAAGCATGATTGTCCCTATATATTGCAACCTGCGTTCGGACACTTTTCAATGAAATTTCATAATAGACTTTGCAAATCACAGCTTCACTCTCTCTTTTCTGCATTTCTGAAATTTCATAAGGTGAGCCGAGAACATTTTTAAATTGCAAGTTATTTATCATTTTCTTGCAGCTTTTAATGAATTTTGCTGAAATTTCTGTCTAATTCCTACAGATGCTTGCACGGAAGGTAAAGGACTAGGAGATCTCAGAGCACAACTCGTTTCTACAAGTAAATCTTTCCAAACTATCTTCGTGCAAATAAATGTTACTGTAGCTATCATGTCATCTGTTCTGGTTCACTTCATCATCAGTTGGATGGATGGGAGAAGATGAATATTTTTGGTCAACAATAGATTGTTGGAAAAAAGTCCTTCCAGCGCACAATTATTAAAGGTTTGGACCGATCAGAGATCCTTTCGCCACACAATTTTGAAACGTTTAGGACCTCAACTGCTACGATTAAAGGTTTGGATGTAATCTATTGCACGTATCCCATCCCATGTAGTTCCTTGTTTTCTTATTGTTATACATCTTTTGTCGAGAAATTATCCAAATATTGCATCTGTATGATCTTAGATCTAACTGTACCATGGTCAAGATATTTGCCTATTTATTAGCCAACTTCTACTGTTTTCCAATTGTTACTTAAATTAGCAAAACTTTTATATTATGTTATAAATCGAGCCTATATTATTATAAAACTAAACTATACATCTTTGTCAAGATTAACATAATTGTATCTTATTAGATATCAATTCAAGTATGGTGAGCAAATTGTTTCCACGATAGTCGAAACTAGTTAAATCCAATAAGAAAAAGAATAATTTGTTTAACTAAAAGCTGCTCATTTTCGATGTAACTTATCCACAGAAGAACAAGCGACGCATATGTATGACTTGTCGATACTACAATGAACAGTATAAAAGAATAAAAAAATCTTATTTGTTGTGCCATATTTCATACCAAGAAATTGTCATTAACGGGCATTATGTTATACTTCATTATTAAATACTCCCTACACCCAAATATGAATAAGCTTGCTTACTTCAGTAGTCCCTTTTCCATAATGAATCCATGGAGACAAAACTTTCACCTACTGAGAAATCTAGGACATTGCAGACGAACGCCTCACGAACCTCAAGGTGAAACTGTATGAATGCTTGAACTGGTTACCCCATGCAAGAGAGAGCCAATAGGTTGCCCAATTAACACTTAGCAAATGAGTATCAGCAAGCAAAATTAATAGCAACTTTGAAATTGGGCGAATTCTCTTCAGAAACCGGGCTCTATTGTGAAATCTTTGTCAACTTTGCCTTTACAAGTCTGTCTAAAATGGGTGGTTCAAGAGGAACTGGATCAAGACAACGTTCTGTAGTAGCATCAATCACCTATTCAACCAAATACATGACACTTATCATCCGGTTATAGAAGTCAAAGAAGAAACTTTTTGAAAGTATTCATTTAAATCAATGAAAAAGATGATCATTGAATATTTGTCATTGAACTTAAACTATTCCTCCATTTATGTATTGTTTGTAAAAGAGAAATTGCTCCATTGGTCACCAACATATTGTCTCAACTCTCAAAGAGGAACAAGTCGGTCCACAACCTTTCACTATAATTGCACGGGCAATGAACCCATCCCAATCTCAACTGTGCTACCAGAAGCTCAAGGGATAACGAATAGAAAGGTATTGAACTTGGGGCGAACTTACTACTTAGACAAAATAGTCTAAATTTTGTTTAATTTGATGTGACCCTCACGGAAATATATATTGCTTCAAATTTTTTGGCACCAATCCAAGTTGGAAAGCACAACCTAGCTTAGTAGAGTTGGACATGCAAGGGCCACATGATGACTTGAACAAAAATTTGGCATCTTACCTCATCAAGTAAGAAATCAATTGCAGCTTCATCCTCGGCAATATCCCTTAAAGTAGACTTCAAAAACTGAATATCCAACTGAATTTGTTGGAATCCACTTCGATTGAATGTCTGAAGTCTGACTAACTCTTGCAAACTCTTTAAAGAAAGTTTTGCTATGGTTGTTATGACAGATTCCTGCAAAGTAATGGCAATCCTGTTTCAGTTTTATCACCGTACAAATACACCTTATTTATCTACAGCAAGTGTCCAAACCTGCGTGTTTTCTGTTTTTGTGAAAATCTCCATTTTTTGCTTAAATAATTTTGCTAGATGCATCTCCAGAAGCTGGCTCCTGGCCTTCTGAGTATTTGACCTGCTCAACCTACCGTCTCTCAATGTACTGCTGCGTGAGGATGTAGTGCTCCCATAGCTGTCAGTGCGTTGATGTTTATAGTGAAGGCCATGGGGCAAAATTTGTTTTGCTTCGGTTCCTATTGCTTCAAACTATATGTGAGACGAATAAAGAAACTTTAGTTTTTGAACTAGTTTAGGTTGTAATATTTATTGGCACAGAGAGCTGGAATCAACCTACAGAAAATTGACAGAATCCTTACCATAAATAAAGAGAGAAAAAATGAGCATGAAATAATGACAATGGAAATACTGATCAAAAAACTGGAAGAAGAAATAAGGCGATATGTGTAGAAAACTTCATCTGCTTATTTTCTCTCTATTATCTCTTACAGCAAAAGGAATCACAGTACAAAATATATACAAGACAAAGCCAATAAAAAGATGACAGCTCACCTAACAAACTAACAGAAAATAAAGAAAGAAAACACGTGGAAAGAGAAATAAGATAAAAGTAAAATAAAATAAATGATAATTCAACATCCCCCCTCAAGCTGGCAATTGGTGGAGGTCATCCAATCCCAGCTTGGAAACTAAGTGATGGAACTGAGGGGCTACTAATGCTTTGGTGAATGTCTGCAACTTGTTGAGCGGAAGGAATATGTTGAGGCAAAACGAATCCTTCCTTAAATTTATTTCTAACAATATGGCAATCAATCTCCAAGTGCTTAGTTCTTTCATGAAAAATTAGGTTAGCACAAATATGTAGGGAGGATTTATTGTCACACCATAAAGGGATAGGTAAAGGTATAGGAATGGCAAAGTCTTTCAGTATATAATTGATCCATGTGACTTCACATACAGTTGTTGCCAAACTTCTGTATTCAGCCTCAGCTGTGGATCGAGAAACCGTGGTCTGTTTCTTGGTTTTTCATGAAATCAGTGTGTCTCCAAGATAGATACAAAAGCCAGTGAGAGACCTTCTAGTATCACTGTAAGAAGCCCAATCAGCATTTGAGTATGCTATTAAGGTGAAATTCTGTTGTACTGGAAAGTGAAGGCCTAGTGAAGGGCATCCTTTCAGATATCGCAACAAATGAATTGCAGTGTCCCAATGAATTTGACAAGGACTATGAACAAATTGACTTAACTGTTGTATGCCATAGGTAATGTCCGGTCTGGTCAGGTTTAAGTATAGAAGTCTTCCAATCAGTCTTTTATATCTTTCTAGATCTGGAAAAGGAGGACTGGAGTTTTGTGAAAGTTTTGTACATTTTGCAATTGGAACTGAAACTGATCTTGCATCAATGAGCCCAACATCTTTAATGATGTCCAAAATGTATTTTCTCTGGTTAACATATGTTCCCTTTTCACCTCTAGCAATCTCAAGTCCTAGAAAATATTTTGCAGCTCCAATATCTTTGATGGTAAATTGAGAATGCATATATTTCTTGACTGATATAATGTCAGATTCATGAGTTCCAATAATTAAGACATCATCCACATAAATAAGGAAAAATAAACTGTGATCAAATGAATGCTTAAGAAACAAATAATGATCATGGTTGGACTGAACCAACCCATACTCTGTGCACTTAAGACTGAGTTCAGTATTCCATTGTCTCGAGGCCTGCTTCAATCCATATAAGCTTCTTCTCAGTCTGCAGACTTTGTTTGTCGTTGCTGTGGTATATCCCGGAGGCGGCTGCATATAAACCTCTTCATCAAGGTATCTATGCAAGAAAACATTGTTGATATCAAGTTGATGGAGAGGCCAAGACCTGGCTGATGCTATTGCAATAAAAATCCTGACTGTGACAAGCTTTGCAACAGGTGAAAAACAATCAAAAAAATCAATTCCTTATCATTGATTGTAGCCTTTTGCCACTAATCTTGCCTTAAGCCTATCCACACTTCCATCCGGTTTTAGTTTAACTTTGTATAACCATTTGCATCCAATAGCTTTCTTCCCTTGAGGTAAATCAGTGAGTTCCCATGTTTTATTTGATTCTAGTGCTCCCAGCTCCTCATTCATAGCATGTATCCAACTTTTATCTTTACAGGCTTGATGGTAAGAACTTGGTTCTTGAATTTTTGACACATTAGCCAGGTATGTCACATATGTATGGTGTAAGTTTGGTGAAATTGTGTAAGGATATGTAGGTGGTGTGAATTGTGAAATAAGTTTTGTTTGGTTGAAAGAGGATTGGTCGACAGTTGGAATAATTGAATTTTCAGTTACATTAGTAATGTAAGGATATGTAGGTGGTGTGAATTGTGAAATAAGTTTTGTTTGGTTGAAAGAGGATTGGTGATTGGCAGTTGGAACAATTGAATTTTCAGTTACATTAGTAATGTAATCTTCCATCTATATTGGTCTAGCCTTTTGCCTGGTACTTTGTCTAAGTGTTAAAGGCTCAGATGTTATATTTTTTGGAGATTCAGGAAAGGGAACTTGGAAGAGTGGAATAGTGTTATGATTAGTGGAGGAAGAATCAGCAGTGGTTTCATCAGATGTGTTATCTGTGGTTGTGTTTTGTAAAGGCTCATCATTTTGATTATCACAAGGGGAAACAGAGGGCAATATGGTTAGATCATCATCATAAAATTCAGGGCATGGAATAACTGGATGAGATTTATCAGTAATAGGATTTGTGTCTGATTTGAAAGGAAAGTAAGTTTCATAAAAGGCAATGTCTCTTGAAATTTGAACTTGTTTAGTGGATAAATTGTAGACTTTGTAAGCCTTTTGTCCAGGGCTATAACCTATAAATACACACTTATAACCTCTTGATTCAAATTTGTCTTCGTGAGGTTTGGTATTGGTTATGTAACAAAGGCAGCCAAAAGTTTTAAGGGAAGAAAAATCTGGTTTAGTGTTGTATAGGATCTCAAAAGGGGATTAGGTCTTCCAATTTTACACTGAACTCGGAATTCTGTTTATAATGTGTGTGGCCATTAGTATAGAGTGTGACCAGAAATATCGAGGTAAATGAGCTTAGAACATGAAGGATCTGGCCATTTGAAGTAAATGCCTGTGTTCTCTTTCTACAACTTCATTTTGTTGTGGAGTGTAGACACATGATTTTTGGTGAAGAATTCCTAAAGTTTGGAGCAAGGTTTGACATTCATTTCCAGTAAATTCACTTCCATTGTCTGTTCTAATGACTTTGACATCCTTTTTGAACTGGTTTTTAATCATTTTGAAGAAGACTTCTAAGGTCTGAACAGTCTGGGATTTGTGAATAAGCATGAAGGTCCATGTGGCTCTACTGTGGTCATCCACAATGGTGAGCATAAAAGGTGTTCCAGTTAGGGTGTGTAGTCTATAGAGACCCCATATGTCAATGTGCAACAATTCAAAGGTGGTTTTTGAGTGAATTTGTGAGTTTTGAAACGGAAGTCTGTTTTGTTTTGCTTTGTGACAAATATCGCACGGTTCTACATTCTTAATGGCAGAAGCATTGCAAAATTGTTTAAGGAAGCTGAGATGTTGTAAGCATTGAAATGAAGCATGACCAAGTTTAATATGCCAATCAACAAGAGAAAAGGAGAAGCCTTATTAGTAAAAGGAATTTTATTTCTAGAATTCAAATTCTCAGTAGATAGAAGATTACAGATATTTATTCTCCTATAACAATTTCCAACTCCACTATTCAGGAAACTATGGTCATCAAGTATGTATAACTTTTCATTCAATTTTCCAACCGCCAACGTCCTATCACTCTTCAGGTCCTGCATCAAGCAATATGTAGGATAGAAGATAAATTTAACCTGTGCAGTTTGGCAGAGTTTAGGGACTGATAATACATTAAGTTTAAAAGTAGGTACATGAAGAACTTCAGTTAAAATGATTTCGTGGTTCATGGCAATGGTTCCAATGTGTTTGATAGCTTTGACAGAACCATGAGGTAGCAAAACAGAGGTAGGCTGTGTGACTGGTTTTAGGTTGGTCATTTGTGATGAATTTGTGCATATGTGATTACTAGTACCAGTGTCAACAATCCAAGTTCCATATTTCAGTTCATCAAGTGAAGTAAAAGCAAAATGTTGAGTGTACATNAGCTTTGACAGAACCATGAGGTAGCAAAACAGAGGTAGGCTGTGTGACTGGTTTTAGGTTGGTCATTTGTGATGAATTTGTGCATATGTGATTACTAGTACCAGTGTCAACAATCCAAGTTCCATATTTCAGTTCATCAAGTGAAGTAAAAGCAAAATGTTGAGTGTACATACCAGAATAATCCCTGAGGTGTGCAAAATTCACTCGATCTTCATTATCAGTGAGCTTCTTTCCTTTCAGCATTTTCATCAACTCTTGCTGAACAATGACAGCAATATTGGAAGAGGATGATGTATCCTTTGAAGCCACAGTAGCAAAACCATCTTCAAAATCAGGGGTGAATTATCCATTTTCATCACATTGTTTACAACATTTCTCCAGCTAGGATCCTTTGTCCTTTGATCTTTCTTATACCAATCTGGAAAACCAATAAGTCTGAAACATCCTTCCTTTGAATGCCCACTCATACCGCAGTGGTCATAGTACATTAGCTCCTTATCATAATTGCCATATCTTCTGTTAATTCCCCTTCCAACAGCATTGTTTCCTCTACCAAAAGTAGATCTACTTGTCCAATTTCCTCTCCCAGATCCATTTCTTCCACGTCCATCATTTCTAGTATTAACTCCCCTGACCATCATCGTAGTGTTATCATTAGTTTCAGGATACAACATATGCACTTCTCTTTGTTTCTCCACCCTTAGAACCATGGAATAGGCTCTATTCATCGAGGGTAAAGGCTCCATCACAAGAACAGAATCATAAACTTCCTTTGCAGTTCCACATGTATAGACTGGTGATGGCATAAGACAAACGATTTCATCCCACAATTTTTTAAGATTGGTGAAATATTTCTCCACTGTCATTGATCCTTGTGTCATGCTACTGATCTCTCTCTGCAACTAGTAAAGTAATGGCCCATTGCATTCACCATATCTCTCATTTAATTCATCCCATAAATCCTTAGCTGATGTCGTGTAAATAAATGCTTTCACAATTTCCTTCGAGATTGAATTTAAGATTCAAGATCTAACCATACAGTCTACCCTATTCCATTGATCAAAATTTTAATATTCAATATCTGGTTTCTCACATTTCCCATTTATGAAGCCCAACTTTAATTTCGCACCTAATGCTATTTTAATGGACCTGTTCCAGCTGAGATAGTTTTTACCTGTCAATGGTGAAGTTACAAGGATCATTCCTGGATGATCCGAACTCTGCAAATCCAATGGGTCTCCATTGGAATACTCCTTTGCTGCTGCTCCCTGTTCAACTGCCGGAGGAATTTATAGAAAATCATCGTTGTTGTTTGCCATCTTCTCGCCGATACATTTATCACTTCAAAAATTTATGGGTGCGAGATGATTTATGGCTCTGATACCATGATCAAAAAACTGGAAGAAGAAATAAGGCGATATGTGCAGAAAACTTCATCTGCGTATTCTCTCTCTATTATCTCTTACAGCAAAAGGAATCACAGTACAAAATATATACAAGACAAAGCCAATAAAAAGATGACAGCTCACCTAACAAACTAACAGAAAATAAAGAAAGAGAACACGTGGAAAGAGAAATAAGATAAAAGTAAAATAAAATAAATGATAATTCAACAAATACCTCCAGAAGAAGTAGATCGACAAACATATGCACTTCTCTGGGTTCTTTGTGCTATGGGACAGAGGTGAAATAAATATGAGATTGAAGTATTTCGCCCGGGGGGCAATATATCCACGATTTCAAGATGAGTACTAACCTTGACCCAATTCGGTGCTGTAAACCTCTTCTTCAAGAGGACTGCTATTCTTTGAGTTCTCATCTTCATATACTGCAAGGATAGAAAGATCAAAATAAGTATTGAGGTATAATCTCCTTTTCTTGTCATGCACCACACACTAAATATTGGAAAACTACGTGCTCTGCACTAAAAATACTTTTTTTAACAGTCAATTTGTTATGTTCTCCTTGGTATACTACCGTTGGTTTTTACTTAACAAGAGATTTCAGCCTAAGCTACAGATATGGAAGTAGGAAAGGTTTGACATGCCCTTAAGGCTGTCTACTAAAATCAGCACAACAAAGTCAGTAAACCCATTTTGTAATTCGGCACTGAAGAGGCTTCATCAATTAATTGTGAAAAAGAAAGTGTTGAAGCAAAGAGATTAGTTAATAGACGAAACTGACACAAGGTATTAATGCATTTTTCAAGCAATGGGATGGAATCAACCTCCTCGTTAAACAGGCATATTGACACAACATACTAAAAAACAATGCTTCTTAACTCATTCAAATATTGAACTGCATCAGCGTGTCTAAGATAATGAATAACACAAAAAATTTTGACGATGGAAAAAGATTTAAATGTTAAATGCTTACAAGGTGCGAGTACATTTCACCATCTGCCCGAAAGGTGCAACAAATTTCTGCAGGAACAAAAGCTGGACCATATTCAAAGCCCCGAACACCACTACCAGAGAAAGAAGATGCTATTTCCTGAAATTTTGATTTGGAAGTTCACAGGAGGACCTGATTGTATTGAGGAATATATGATTGTGTTTATTTAATTTAATGACTAAGAAACAACTCAGAGTTGATTCCTTGCCTCAGAAATTCTTGGGATGGCACTTTTTTCAATAAAATGGCATAACTGAGCCATTACAAGAACAAGCCCAGCAGGAACTTTGTCACCTGGTATTCCCTCTATCGGATTTCGATCTTGACTGGCAGAGTTACTCTTTCCACAAAGCAAGAGGAAATAGTCATGAACTTTCCTGAAGAAAAGAACTTTGCGAAGAACCTGGGTCACCATTGCAAAGCCTCTCAACTCCAGTAATAATTCAGAGTTTTCAATGAGAAGTAGATGGAAGTCCTGGATTCACAAATAAATTAACATTAAGTAATGAAGCAGCAGAAACTCAGCAACTAAAATCATTTGCCATCACCTGGAGTAGAAGATAGATCAAAACAAAAGGCTAATTCAATACCAAATTTAAATGAAATAAAAAGATTGATCTGCGTACGTGACATTGAGCAACGACCGAAATGGACATCTAATATGAGTCATGATAGTTTATAAGTGATAGAACAAGTAATTCAGGAGAATAAGCCAAGCATTAGCTTGTACTTTCTCCATGAGTTAGTAAATGACACCCTTGAGTGGCACAGATGTTAACATTAGAGGAGTATCTAGGAAATGAAAGCAGTCAGAATATAAAAAATTTCTGTTCAAAAAAATATTTGTAGTAGTTTGAATGATATGGATAGTAAGCTCTTGAAGAGTGTGTTTTATGATCTGTTGACCATTATTGTGAACGGCAAATGGCCTCATATATTTAAGGATAAAGATATTTGTACCTAAAAAAATCTACTGAATTGTTTACCCCTTCTCACATGCACGCGAGCCCCGCGTGAATAAAAAAAATCCCAAGATGTGGTCCCCACCCCCCTATTGTGAATAGTCGGTAAGGGATTAGGTAAAAAAATTCGGTACATGTAGCATGGTCCTATATTTAATAGTTTGAATTTTAGAGTATGAGAAAAGTAGGGATATTTTGTTTCTTTAAAGCAAAGGTCACGATAGAGTAACATCCCGGACTTCTACATTTCACAGAGTAAATCTTGTAAAATATCAACATAAATGAATTAAATTATCCCCACCTTTTCTGTTTGCAAATCTATGTTGCATATTTCAACATGTTGGATTCTTCAGAATACTAACATTTTACACTTGAAAGGGAAGAACAGCCTTATTTGTCATCCTATAGTTTCATTTGAAACAGAACACACCTATATGCACACACTGGAAAGTAAAGAATCCGCAGAATTTTACTTTTAAGATAGCCAAAAGTGAGAGATTTGTAAGGTTTAAAGAAAGAGAGCATAGCGGGACTGGGAAATGCCACATCACATGATAAAAGTAATTCATCTGGCATCTTATCTTCTGCCATTACCAGTAAGACATCCATACTGCCTTGGATAACTGCCTTTTTGCTGGCCTCAAAGGCTGCCTTCAATGGGTATACTTCCTCTGTTCTCTCCTTTTGCATAACTTGGATTTTTGAGAAAGCATCTACCAGAGAAGAAAAATTAAACAAATAAAATCATGCAAAAGTATGGACTCTGAATTTGTTTAAATTAACTTTATGTAGATGCTGGATTCATCTTGCAAAAAAGCAGACCTATAATCCAAATAATTGAGCTTCTTGACTTACTTTATATTAAAACGATTACTAACCTGAAATATCAAGTAAAAGATAACTTACTGCACTGGTGATATAATCTTTGACAGCAAT
>CAIGRT010179935.1:0-13024 GCA_903798405.1 Fraxinus platypoda
TTTTTGGTGTGTTTCAAGCACATTATTTTAGAATAGTAAATTGATGGAGAATGTATAGTTGAAAAAGAAGAAAAAGTCATTGATGTGGTGGAAAATATTATTTTATTAAAAAATGTGTGGTTGAAAATGAGTAGAAAATGAAAATGAAAATTTTAATGTGACTCAAACAGGGGCTAAGTGTATGTTTGGTACGAAGCACTGGATACAATGAACAAGACTTCCGTTCTTCTTTAATATTGTTCCGTCCAGCTTAACAAACATGCTATAAATATTCTATTACACTTGAGTTCATACTTTCAGAATTATGTACATCTTGTTTCAGGCAGGCAAGTCTATTTGAATCAGAAGAATATAGATATAAAATATCTAGGATATATGAACAAAGCGAGGAATTGTAGAACCTATATGATTCTTCCACTAAAACTAAGATAATAAGATAGAAGTTTTAAAAATTGAATATTAGAAGTCCATCCCTAGTGCCAACTAAGAAGCACAGATTCAGATATGATACGATACGATAGGTAAGCCGATATAGCTTTTAAATAAAAAAAATTAGGATACACAAATATGTGTATATGTGAGCGTAGTATTTTGATTGTATTAATGTATAATTTTTTCAACACAGATTTACAAGTATTAAAAGTTTTAAGTTTTTAACAGCATTATCTATTTTCAATAATAAATGTATAGTTGTCAATTATTAACACATATTAACACGATTTTACATGTATTAAAAGTTTTAATACTATTGTATATTTTCAATTATAAAACTTTAGTTGTCAATTAATTTAAAACTCTAGTTGTCAATTATTTAACACCATATCTATTTTCAATAATAAGTGTAGATTTATAGTTATCTTATCTTAAAACACGTTTATTTTCTCGAAATTGTTAAATAATAAATATTATCTATTTTCACTAAGTTATAGGTAATAACAATATTTACCAATTAAATTAAAAAAATTTGCCATCTATTACTAATAATATTGAGTTTAAAAGATCTTAAACTAATAAATTTTTTCTTCACGTATCCTAACGTGTCCGATACATATCAAAAATTTAAAAAATATAAAACTATATATATATATTCATTATGTATTAGAGCGTGTCCAAGAGTATCCGTATCAGATACGAATATAATAAGTTTACACGTATACGTACTTCTTAATGTGCCAATACTTCTCCCTATCGCTCAATTAAGAAAACTTACTAGTTGATCTCCAGAACATCTTCACATTCCTACCACTCCTAAGCAATCGGTAAGAAAATAAAATAGCAAGAACTTCCATATGACAACATATTTGAAATCCATCTTTAGGCTCAAAAAAATATCTCATCATTCCAACCCCTCTATGCGGTTCAACAGCCCTTGACCACATGTAGAATGCAGAAAATTAACTAAATGTAGCTATACCACGATATCAACTTCTACTGGAGCTTCCATCTCTAAACAATTCTCAACTTGAGATTAAAATTAACCTTTCTACATCTATTTTACAAAGTGAACTAAAAGATTAATTTCTCTCTTATGAAATGAAGATAACTGAAGGAAACTTAGTTCAATAACCTTACTTATGGACATTCGAATCAACTCGGAAAAAATAAACAAAGAGAAAAGTTTCTTAATTCTTACTATACAAAATACATTCAATTCCCCCACGTATAGTTTTTTTCCCATATAGACAAATCATGACCAGCCTTTCTCATTATGAATTCTCTTTAATTTTCCTTTTTTTTTTCTTTCGGAGGTGGAGGGGGTCGAGTAAAATAGCATGTCAGTGGGATCAAGGCTAATTCACATACCAGATCGACGTGAAAATATCACAGGCAAGCCCATGAAGTTGCAAAACACATGAGCAACTAGAGGAGCAACAAGATGACCTGCAATTTGAGAAATGATAAGGTACCTCAATCAATACGTAATTTACTCCAAATAGAAAAAAGAATCTTGTAAAGAACAAATAGGAAACCTCAACATAGTCATAGAAACCAACTACCTGGTTAAAGATATACAGATCTCTATTATATTTCATTCTACAAATTATGGATTCCAACTTTTAGCCTTCAAGTTGTATATTATTTTTCATATGCTTTCTTGATCAACAATTATGCAAATATGCATGTGATGGAGATAAAGATAAGAATAAAGATAGTGATAGATTTTAGTTAGGATTTTAAAGTTGAGTTTGATTTAAAGTACATTTATTCAAATTAGATTATATTAGATTAGTTATAATATTTCGATAATGTTCTCATTTAGTAGAAGTTAAGTTCGTTTGATTTTATGTTCTTTCAGTTTCTTTTGCTCTATAAATAGAGGGTTTATTCATTGTAATATTCTACCCTTGATTACATAAACATATTGATATCTTCTTTTACCCTGAATTGTCTCTTCTTTGCATCCCTTTCTTTTCTTAATCTTCAATTGTTCGTACGCTCCTACGTCAATTTGGTATCAGAACAAGTCGTCCTTCTCTGACCTATACCTTTCATTCTCAAATTCAATCCATACACACACAACAACATTCCGCCACCCTCTAAAACCTTAAACCCAAATACACACGTACTCCCAAACCATCACACATATTTAGAGTCCGCAGCAGTAGTTTTTCTCAATTTTTTAGTTAGTTCAAAAAAAATGCAGCAGTAGTTCATCTTGTTTAGTTGCTGCTTCTAGTTTTTTGAAAAAAAAAAAAAAAATTAGTCTATATTGCTACTGCCTACTCGTGTTCATCCAAGCCTCTTAACCCCAACTCAATATCAAAGCCCACATATATAACCATAAAATCCCAAGCCCCAAATAAACATACACCCAAATTACCCAACATAATCGGCCCACTTATCCCTATCTACAAACACTAAACAAGCAAGCCCATATACATACCATATACACACGTACACAACCAACCAAGCCCACCGTATGCCCAACACAAATACAACCCAACACACTTCTCCAATAATATGCATAGTCAAAACCTAAACCCAAACCCATCAAACCCGATCCAAAAATCCATACCTTGACCTGGCCCATCACCACAACCCCTCTTTTTCCCCACTGTACAACCCTATTCCTAAAAGTGCCCATTCGTCGCCCGCCCTCCATCTCGCACCGGCTACACCATACACTTAACTATCACCAGCTTCCAACACCAATACCCGATCAAACCAAGACCTGAATCTCTTCCCCAAACACTTCCACCACCAAAATTTCTGCAAAACCCTACCTTTTCACCATCGCCAATCACCCAAATTCGAAGGGCCGACAATTTAACAGGCTAATGGCGCTATCTCAGCCACTACCATTGTTTCCACCCACCGTCGTTGATCCAACCATCTCCACTCTTAGCCTAACTTTAGTCTATTGTGAGTCCGACTTTTTGGTCACACCTCTACCACCCACACAAAAATCAGTATCCCTGTACCTCTTCACAGTCGCCATTGGTCACCAACTCTACCATCATCATCAAACTCTAAATTAAAATGTTAACTAAAATCTATCTCTATCTTTATTTTTACCTTTATCTTTATCATTATTCTTATCTTTATTCAGATTAGATTAAATTATTTATAATATTTCGATAATGTTCTAGTTTTTTAGAAGTTCGTTTGGTTTTATATTCTTTTAGTTTATTTTTCTATATAAATAAGAGGATTTATTCATTGTAATATTTAACCCTTAATTATATGAATAAATTGATATCTTTTTTGCCCCTCAATTCTTCTCTTCTTTGCACCCCTTTCTTTTCTTAATCTTCAATTGTTTGTTGTCAAATATACGCTCATGTGTCAGCAATGTCTTTTGAGTAAGTATCATATTAGCCATTCTAAACTCAGAATTAAAATGTCAAAACCATATACCACTTGATTAAGTATCATATTTTGTTACAGCAATTTTCCATATAGCTGATTAAAAATGTCCTATAAAAATAACATTTGGACTGCGACACTCGATTTCTTTCTCTAACAATAATGGCACATCCCAAACATGAAGCATACAAAAAGAGTACCCACCTGTTCGAACAAAAAGAAATGATGCATACCACCCAAAGATGACAGTGTATCCAAGCTGGAAACCTGAACATCACAAGGTATACAGTCGGTAAAAAAAAGAGGAAATTCTCTCTAAAAAGAATCTTAATCCATTTAATGGCAACAGAAAGAATGATATTCAAACACCAATGAGAAAACATAAAACATCGTATAGCATTGTCCCAACTCCTGAATACTTGGAATTGGCTTTATACATTGTGTTTAAACCTCAGGCACTTTAAACTACAAACTACATTTCATTATCATCCTACTCTCTGGTCTCTCACATACCCCAGGCTCAACATTTGTAGCAGTTATACCACTTCTTCAACCATTCTTCTACATCGGAAAACCAATTTAATGAAATTTCATCAAATTCATCATTTGACCAGCTGATTCAAGATTTTTTGCATTACATCCTGTAAAATACAAGAGAAAGCATCATACCTACAACAGTAAATGCTTTGAGGAAGCTGCAATTTTTTTGGAGGTAGGACTCCAATAGATGGTTCAAATGAGCTGCAAGCATAAGTCCAAAAAACATACTTTTTAATCACAGACTTCCAAGTTTTGTTGTCCCACATATCAATCATTGCAGTAAAAGTCCAAAACATACTACCTGTTATTGCAAAAGTATGAGTTACGATTTTTATAATGAAGTTGATTCGATAAAGAATGTTATTCAAATAGCTATCGGACGTTTTAATTTTTCAAATGAAAAATAGATGCATAGCGATTAGACGGACTTTCTACAGATTATGTGAACTTAATTGTCAGATTTGATTTACACCTTGACTTACCGTTACTTTTAAACCAAAGCTGAGAAAAAGAAAAGATCACAATTTTCTGAGTTAACATCTAAATGTTATAAGTGGGTAGCTTCTTAAGATTTCTTATATTCCGTTTTTAATCTTCTAAAAATACTATATGTATAGCCTTAGAGCAACTCCAAGTACTCTCTATTTTTAAAGAGTATATTCTACAATTTAGAGAGCATCTACAAATTTAGAAATAAAAAATTTTAAGTACTCCAACATGCTTTTTATATTTAGCACTTAATTTTACTACTCCCAAAATGTTTATTGTTTTTCCCTATCTTTCATTTAAGATTCCCTCCAAATTATTATATTATTTTTCTCCATTGAAAATTGAAATATTTTGAATACATTTAATTATAGAGAGTGGGTTCAAACTCACCCTCTAAATTAAAATGTTAATTTAAAGAGCCTCTTGAAGCATAATTTTAAAAATTGACTCTTTAAAATAGAGAGCAACATATGTTTAAAGAGTCTCTTGAATATGCTCTTACGAGGTAATATCAAACAACCAAAAAGAATCAAGCATCTTTGTGGGAACCTTCTAATTTACTTCCTATGATTTTTCTTCTTATTTTATGAGTATACATGAGCGAGTGTGCTTAAGGGGTTTTGAACTTTTGGTTCATGTGCTCACTCTCAGACACATTTTCCTAACTAATGCCATATTCCTTAGGACTGACGAAAGAATGAAACAAAATCTCAGACAAGGTACCAATAATCTGCATACTAAATAATCATCTTACCTAAACTGAAAAAAATTGGACAGAGAAATATGACAGTGCATGTACTGAATCCTCCACAGAGAAGCAAAGAGATCATACAAGCTCTAAAAACCAACTCTTCAGTAAGTGGAGCCTGTAAAAAGAAAAATGAGTATTAATATAATCGTAATGCATTTTCAAAATAGAATTCCATATACTAAAGCTAAAAATGCTGGGAGAGATTAGGTATGACTTATAACAATATCAAAATTGTAGCCATTTGTAGAATGCAAGTTGGGGAAGTATTCAGAAATGGCATTTCATTCATTTACTTCTTCAACTCAACTGACTGGTATGATGATTGACAGATAAAAAGATTTTGAACGTGTGTATTTCATATTAGTAGTTCTCTCCATGCTAATTCAGAACTTCATATAGCACAGCATCATGATATGCGATTCATGTTATGCCTTTAAAAATTACCACATTTCCACCCACAGCAGTAATTTTTATATTTGATAAAAGAATACAACTTCCTAGTTTAGAAACAATTTATCATTTTGCAATTCCTTTGCACGATCAACAATTTAATTTAACATGTCATGCACTTAGTTTGAGATTTCCATTATACATGCTTTATATGTCACTAAAGTCATTGCTGGCTACCTGTTGTAATTAATTAAACATCAAGGAGCATAGTTAATCTTTCACTAAGCTGTGAAGAAGGAACATAATAATCATCATCAATTGCATCATGAGTAGTAGAAGCAATGAACCACCTATTCTAAAAGCTCAAGTTATTAAAGAGTGAAGAAATATATTTATTTAAAATTTTATCTTCAAAACAACCCCTTACTGGCATATCAAAATCACTTTTTTTCATTAAAGGCCTAGCATTTGGAATTTATATACATGGGCGGAAGTGAGACTTGTATATTTAGTTCTTTGACCTACTTTGGTACAATGTTTAATCACTTCACCTAAACAGTCTGACTGTTAGAGAGAAGAGAAATTAATTTGTTTATATTCATAATTCCAGAAAGAAATAAGAAAAGAGAAAAATACAAAAAGCCAAATCATCTCTCCTAGAATATACAAGAGTGGGTAAGTGAGTCAGCAAAGAAAACATGGTGGAATAAGTATTTCCTTTAGATACTGACCACAAAATAGTTTCGCCAGGAAGAGATATTAGAAGCCATCGAAAGAATCCAGGAGATGAACTTTTGAAGGATGTCCTTTATACAGACAACTGATAGATTTCCACCATTATTCCAATGCCCACTACATGTGCTGAGTGCTAACAGAAACTTCAGGACCAAGGACCCAGTGTACATTAAGGAAGTCAATGAAAGAGGGAAGACCAAAGCTTGCAACTGTTTCATACATAAAATTGCATTTGAGCTATCAGTCACCTTTTTCAATCTGCAAACCATAAAAGAATATAAATAGATAACTACAACACCCAAACGCGTACGTTCGTGTTCATATTAAATAATAATTCTAGTAAAATACTTACAATGTGATCCAATCTGACGCCATAAACACCAAACAGATATGATGCATCCCACCTCCTTATCTGGCATAAATAAAGAAAGAACTGGAAATAAGATCCGAAATTCGAGTAGAAATCTCTTTTCATGACACAATCATGGATAGAAATGAATGGGAAACCAAAGGCAAAGGATGAATAGATCAATAACTCATATATGAAGTATCAAGATTATCAATGCATGACAGATAGGATATGTGTTATGGTATATGAGAATGAAAAGAATTGTACACAGATGTTGGATCAACAGGAAATCAAAGCATATAATAGAAATTTTGCGCATCTTTAGGATTTCTAACAAATATTCTGGAATGCAAATACTGATTAGGAAAAGTTGTAGATCAATTAACAATTTAAAATAGACCATGGTAACCTCAAGACACAAGACTCATCTAAATTGGAGTATTAGATCACGTTTGTTAAGAATAAGAACATAAACATTTTGTACAGAATAGTCCTTCCATTATCTAATTCATTGCTAATGGTACAAATGGATTTCAAACAAAAAGAGTTCCGTGAATAGGAAATATCATCTCATTGCTCGCATGGTATTTATAACCAGGATAAGGATTGGGGATCTCTCAGTAGATAACTAGATATTTTTCCTTTTTTTTTTTTTTTTTTGGTAAAGAGGTATAACTAAAGACTTGCCCATATTAAATGAAACACTTTCAGGAAGCATAATGGTTGGTAAAAGAACCTGATCTGCTCAAATAATTAGCTGAATGCATATATGAATGACTACAATGGGCTTGAGATCTTTCATAGTTTACAGTTCTAATGTCGTAGGATCTTCAAAGATATTCATTGTAATATGCTAAAGATCATTGTTAAAAAAGAGACCGCGGCTTACACCTTAGGTGCGCATCACTTGAGATTTGAGACCTTCATTAAGTTCAAAAATGTCAAAACTTACGCTTTGACTGTCCTATGCGAAGGCTTACGCCTTTTCTTACTAGGGTGTGCTGTCCAAGGCAAAAATCTTGAGGAGACTGAGGTATGCAATCAATTAGTCTTACCCTCTCTAGACACTTTATTATATGGCCTCAACTTTTCCCCCTGATTTTTCATTTTTGCATAGTCTAGAAGTTTTTAAAGGTTCTTGGGCTAATCTAAACACAACTGAAAAAATGGAAATAGAGGATAGAACATGATGTGCAGTATAGTTTCATTTTTTCTATGGCATGGTACCACGGATATGAGTTTTCCTGCTTTGGTTGCAACTAAGCACTGTTAATTCAATTACGGCTAGATAATCAGGAAGTAAGTCGGAAGTCAATTAGTTGTTTGTCGTGTTTAAGACACCGCATCAGATATAATTACCCGATCAACAACCAGCATCCATATTGAATTATAAAACAACAATTTTGCCGCATCTCATATTAACAAAAAAGAGTTAGATACTTTTTCACATTTCTTCTGTCACAAAACATTCTAATACAGCCATAGACAATTAAATCAAAATATATCACAAATGACTACATCTTGACTAACCATATTTTCAGTAAATATTACATTTATAATAAAAGAACTTCTATTTTCTTCTCATATTGTACACTACAGACCCATATACAAACATATATAAATTAAACCAATTCTCAATCAATTAAACAGTAAAATATTACACAATGAAAATCCTCAAGCTGCAGGTCGTCTAACTCAAGCTGCAGGTCATCCAGCTTCCACTACAGACACATGCCATTTATCATAAAATGCTAAGTCTGGAAAGGGTTAATTTGTATATATTGTCTTTTTTATTATTATTCTCTTTTTAATTCTTTGTATATATATTCTAGAAGCTTTCTTATTGTGCCAGAATACGGTTAGTTTGTTAGGCATAAATGTATATATTTAGCCCATCACTGTAAATTGAAAAATAATTATTCTTAACAGAGGAATATATCATTTTTTACTCTCATTTTCTCAATCTCCTTCGTGCACAACTTTCTGCTCCTTCCCATTCTAAACCTAACATGATATCAGAACCAGGGAGAGCACCTTCCATGGAGGATTCCCTTAGTTCAGACGATTCTTCTTCCTCCCCCACCCAACCCAACCCAACCCAACCCTCAGTTCATTCCGGCCATTCACCAACCAACAACCGTGCCGTAAACCTAATCAAATACCTCAACCTCACATACCCTAGCAACCCATTTCGCCTAGACACCGGCGACAACCCCGCCCTGCTTTTGGTCACCGATCTCCTCACTAGCGACAACTATTCCACCTGGTCGCGAGCGATACCCAGAGCACTTCGCGCGAAAAACAAGTTGGGCTTCATCTCTGGCTCAATCCCTAAACCAGCTGACCCAGATGATCTTCTCTTCGATTTGTGGGAACGTTGCAACGATGTGATGGTTTCTTGGCTACAGAATTCTATCAGCCCTTCCATCAAAGCTAGCGTGGCCTTCGTTGATGACGCCCGTGAGATCTGGCTCGATCTTGAGGATCGATTTTCTCATCAAAATGGACCTCTAATTTATCAGCTCAAGAAGTCCTTAGCAAGCCTCCTCCAAGAATCAGACATTGTAAGTGTTTATTACGGTGAGTTAAAAACTCTATGGGATGAGTTATTGATTTATGATCCTATTCCCATTTGTACATGTGGTTCCATGAAAACACTCTCTGATCGTTACCAATGTGACTCTGTTTTCCACTTTTTGATGAGGTTAAATGACACCTACTTCCCTGTTAGGGACCAGATTATGCTTCTCGATCTATTACCCCCACTTACCAAAGTATTTTCACTCATACGCCACTACCAGATGGCCTCTGTCTCTCCCTCACCTAATTCCATGGCTTTTGCCATCAGACAACCCTATCCCAATCCCACCAAATTCCCTCCCCATTCCAAACCCAAGAGGGACAGAGCTTACTGTACCCATTGTAAGATCACTGGTCATACGTTTGAGACTTGTTTTAAAGATGATAATGCTGAGGCACCTATTTGTTCTCACTGTAACATGTCTAGACATACAATGGAGAAATGCTACAAGCTTCATGGCTATCCACCTGGCCATAAACTGTTCAATAAATCCCAAGGTTCCTCTGCTCTTGTTGCTCAATCTGCTTCTGACCCAGAGGCTGCTAGTGATGCTCGAGTAGGTCTTACCAAGGCTCAATACCAACAACTCATGGCTTTACTCCAACCTCGGGAGCTTTCCCCTGCTGTTTAGCCTTCTGCTAATCAAATTCAATCCAATTTTCCATCAACTTCGACTCCTCACATTTCTGGTATATCACTTTGCTTATCCACCAGCACACACTACACTTTGTCATCTCAACATGCTCCTTGGATTATTGATACAGGTGTTGCCCGCTCCTTGTTGACCACTGCCACAGCCACAATTTCTCACTCAGTCAGATTACCAAATGGGACAAATGTCCCTGTCACACAGAGGCAAAGTTCAGTTAATCAACACCATTCTTCTCACTAACGTTTTATGTGTTCCATCATTTAAATTCAATTGATTTCTGCCAAGAAATTGGCAGCCACACTCACCTGTTGTCTAGTGTTTTTCTCTGATTTTTGCCTCATACAGGACCTTCTCTCATGGACAACGATTGAGAAGGGTGAAGTGAGGAATGGACTTTATTAATTGCTTAATACTTGTTGTTCCTCCTCTACTCTGGCCACCACACTTCAGCCATTAACCAAGAACTTCATTACAGCTTCTGTTACTAGTTCTCATAATGTTACTGACCTATGACATTGTCGCCTAGGTCATCTTTCATTTCCAATTTTACATATGATCACAGATCCTATTGTACGAGACCATGTTTCCGCCATTAATACAAAACCATATTATGTTTGTTCATTAGCAAAATTTCATAGACTTTCATTTCCTCACAGCACATATAAAACAACAAAACCCTTTGCAATGGTGCACTGTGACCTCTGGGGGCCAAGTTCAATCCCTGCCTATGATGGTTCCCTTTACTGTTTCTTGAGGATTTTCATTGTGTAATATTTTACTGTTTTATATATGCTGTGAGAAAATGAAAATCTATGAAATTTTGCTAATGGACAAACATAACATGGTTTTGCATTAATTTTGTATTACACAATGAAAATTCTCAAGCTGCAGGTCGTCCAGCCTCCGCTACAGACACATGCCGTTTATCATCAAATGCTGAGTCTGGAAAGGGTTAATTTGTATATATTGTCTTTTTTATTATTATTCTCTTTTTAATTCTTTGTATATATATTCTAGAAGCTTTCTTATTGTGCCAGAATACGGTTAGTTTGTTAGGCATAAATGTATATATTTAGCCCATCACTGTACATTGAAAAATAATTATTCTTAACAGAGGAATATATCATTTTTTATCCTCTCATTTTCTCCATCTCCTTCGTGCACAGCTCTCTGCTTCTCCCCATTCTAAACCTAACAAAACTATCAATATAAATCGAAAATAGACAAACAGATTTAAGAAAGGAACTTACGGGCAAAATGAGAGAGCAGACGAGGAGTGAAACTATGGAGGAAATCGCAGCGCATACGAAACGTCGAATCAGAAATGATTTGAAGGAAGAGGGCGGTGGCAATCGAAGAATCAACGTGGGAAAGTAGAGGATTGCGACGTAAAACACAGACATGGCAGTGCATGCTATCACCGCCACCGACTTTGAGACACCGGCGGCGCCGGCGATTTCCTGTTGTTCCATTGCTGTCGGAATATTATTACTTCAATCTGGATCGGACAAAGATGTATGTATAGACGATATCTAGAGGAGTGTAATGTCTGTGTTGACTTGGGTGGACGACTGGGCTTCTCTTGTTGGGCCGGGCTTTGACGATTTGTTCAGAAATTTAGGGGAAATTATAAAAAATTATGAGTTTAAAGATAGTTTTTTAAAAGGGGAAATTAGGCTCTTTACTTCCTTTCCCCCAAAAAATTGAAAAATGCACTGTAGTTTCAAATTTAATATTAACAATTAAGAAATGCGTTTCAATGCATTAGAAAATCAAGAATAAATATACTCTCTCTCTCTCTAAAGTATGATCTTTGGGATCACTCTTTTCCCTCTGACGGTCCTTTCTCTAAATTAAAGGAGGGTTTCCGCCTAAAATTTTTTGCAATTTTTTATTCTTATTATCCACATCCTCCTTAATTGTTCTATCCAATTTTTTTCCTTCAATTTTGACCTTCCTTCTTTCGCTTGTTGTGCCATCATGTTTAATCCGTACCAATATTGATTTTCGAAAACTATGGATTGAAAAAAAATCGAACACAACAAATTAGTAAAAGACCCTAAATATTAGTTAAAAGATTACTATAAGCACGTAGTAAATTTAGCCAAACATTTCTATGAAGAAAAATCACTAATTCACAAGCAATAAATTTTCTTTTTCCATGAAAAGTATTACGTCACACAAAGTCTGTGACCTTTTAATCAAAAAAGTGATATAGCTTGTCACTTCTTAATCACTTAATGTAGACCCTTAATTCATATCTAAAGAACAAAAAAGTGATTCAAATGTTTTAATTAGTATTTTGTCACTTTTTTTTAACGTTTTCACTTTTTTATGTCACTTTCTTGAAATTTCTGTTACTTTTTTGAATGACAAACGTCACTTTTAAATAAAAATGACATTATATATCAAATCTGGATAGAAAAGTGACACTTAACTTTAAAAAAAGTTACACTGTCACTTTTTTTTTATTATGTCAATTTTTATATCAAAAGTAGCATTTAATTTTACACAGTATTTTTTACTTCCAAAATATTTTTCATATGATTTGTTAAAAGACCCCTAATTTTAGGATTATTTTTGTAAGTTGCTGAACCATATTGGCTGAAGTTCTGAATGATTGTTACTGAATCATATTCATCGGTCAGCTATTACAATTTAGTAGGCAATTAAATCTAGATTTTAATTCAAAATCATATCATCTCTTTTCTTTTTTACTAATAATTTTCT
>CAIGRT010179946.1:0-17488 GCA_903798405.1 Fraxinus platypoda
TGCAATCTGAGAAGAATGATTTGGTTGATTATTTGTCTGACCGTTGTGAAGATTTGATTGATCCTAATTTTAACATATTACTTTGGTGGAAATTGAATGGGCACAAGTACAAAATTATCTCCCAAATTGCCGAAGATGTATTAGAAATTCAAATATCCACGGTTGCTTCGGAGCCGGCATTTTCCACGAGTGGTCGGATTCTTGATTCCTTAGGAGTTCATTGGGTGCAAAGATGGTTGATGCCTTAATATGCATGAAGAATTGGTTGCATAGCAGCAAGGAACCTATAGTGCTTCGTCAATATTTAGATGAGGTAGAGGCATTAGATGACTCAAAGAAAGCTGTAGAATGTGACATTTATTTCTATTATCAATTTTTTATATTTCTACATATATTGTTTTTTAATTCTTGTCAATATCATTAATAAGGACTAATGAATATTTTCATATTATGTAGAGGTCGAATCATGTGTTACAACAGGGGATATTGATCCAATTATTGTCAAATGAGAGGTTAGAACGTATTTTTCATACTCTTGTAAAAGTTATTGGCACATGCTAAATGCTAACTGGTCATTATTTTTGTGTGTTTTTATTTATGTTTTGAATTCTAGACAAATATAAAGATTAAATTGTAAATTATAATAATCAACTCGTTTAAACTTATATGTTCACTTGTTTGAAATATATTACTATAATGTCGATAGGTAAACCGTGGATTAAAATCGAACCAAACTGCAGATTATGGTTTGATTTGGTTTGACTCGAAAAATAAAATGATTTGGTTTGGTTTGAAAAAATTTCAAACCGCATGAAATAGTTTGAGTTGAAAATATGGCACAAACTGCCCAAATCGAGCCGCGTTCACCCCTAATACAAATTGGAGCTTCTAGTTGAGTATAATGTTTCAGCAACTTTTAATGTGTCTGATCTCTCCCTTTTCGATGTAGGTACAGATTCGAGGTCGAATCCTTTTGAAGAGGGAGAGGATGATATGATCCAGGAGTCGAGCCCGACGAAGCCGAGCCCATGATGAGACCCGTTGATTATCGAAGGAGGCCCGATGGCACGTTCGAGGGCAAAGCGGGTGAAAGAGGCGATGAGATTGCTTGCTCAAGCTATGGTGGATGAGGTGTCAAAGTTAACAAGTCAAGGAACAAGTTTCATGTTGGATTCAGAAGAAGAAACCAAATGGATCAACTCGATTCAAGCAGCAAACTAGTAGCATGGATGAAAACGGGCATAACTTTCAGTTCAGCAACGTGAGCGCNATGAAAATGTGCATAACTTTCAGCTCGGGTGTCGAATTTTCGCTCATGAGTACAATCTGAAATCTTCATGAAATTCTGCACAAGAAAAAAAGGGTGTCATTTTTCAACACTATGCGGTCACATAGTGGAAAATGAATGCGACCGCGTACCTATCTCCCGAAACAAAATTGAAGGCTGAAAGATGAACTATGCGACCGCATAGTACATTTTCATGGTGAAATTTTTCATTTTCAGCGAAAGTTTCCTAATTGCATTAAAACACTATTTTTGATATATTTGTAATCTTTTAGGAATTTATTTACGTCTTAACTAGGTTTTTAGGGTTTCCATATAAATAGATCTTATTCTTTTCATTGTAAAAAAAAAAAAAACAACATTATTGAGAATTAATCGAGAGGCTATTTTGTTTTCAAATCTTGTTCTTCTTAGAACTTTGCGAACTTATCAAGTTAATCTTGTGACGTTCAACATTGAGTGTGGATCACGCGTTGTATAATTAAGAGGTCATTCAAATTCCCTTTTGTTTGGTTGATTGGTTCATTATTCTTGGTTCAAACTCTAAACCAGATTATTCTTTGGGCTTCCTTGAGATCGTCAATCTTTTGTGGGGTTGCGTAGTGATCATTGCTATGTGGTTCTCATCAACAAGCTGTACCAAGTAGCGAAGCCAAAGCTCGCCGACTCGGATGCGGGTTGTTTACTTCATCCTACAGGATGATGTGCTAGACAAGCGGGGCTTCTCATCACCTTTTCTCAGATGCACAGGAAGTGAGGAGGCGAATTATATTGTAAGAGAGGTCTATGGAGGGGTTTGTGGCAATCACTCCAGAGGGCCTGCACTGGCCCACAATGTACCCAGGCATGGATACTATTGGCCAACACTGAAAATGGACTCAATTCAGTTCGTGCACAAGTGTGTTAAATGTCAGTGTTTCTCCAATGTGCAAAGACAACCCTCACAGGAGCTCACAGTCGTGTCAAGCCCTAGGTCATTTACCAAGTGGAGAGTTGATTTTATTGGTCAATTGTGAACGCCTGCTTCGCCATTGTTGCGATTGACTAATTTACAAAATGGGTCAAAGCTGAGCCGTTGGCCAAGATCACTGAGGTAAACACTTCCAAATTCCTTTGGAAGAACATCATATATAGATTCGGCATACTCCACTCCGTGGTTTCAGACAATGGTAGACAATTTGATAATAAGAAAATCAGGGACCTATGCAATGAGCTCGGAATAAAAAAATATTTCTCAACACCTCATCACTTCCAAGCTAACAGCCAAGTCCAGGCAGTAAACAAAACTATCAAGCTCACCTTGAAAAGAAAGTTGGATGCTACAAAAAGGGCATGGGTTGATGAACTCTCCCAAGTTCTCTAGGCCATACGAACTACCTGCAGAACTGCAACTGGAGAGACCTCATTCTCCATGACGTATGGGGCTGAGGCTATGAGCCCAATGGAAGTTGGGGTACCTTCATCTCGTCGCATCCACTTCGACAAAATAACAAATGACGAACTGAGGAGGTTTGAGCCTGAACTCCTTGAGGAAAATAGAGATGATTTTCAAGTCAAGCTCGACTCCTACCAACGCAAGATGATGCGCTACTACAACACTAAGGTGAAGAAAAGGGCCTTTCGTATTTGCGACCTGGTGTTCCGTAAAGTGTTCCCATCATAGAAGGAGCCGAGAATAGGAACACTGGGGCCAAACTGGGCCCATATTGTGTCACCGAAGAAATACAACCTGACACGTACAAGATCGAAAATTTGGAGGGCAAGTTGATACCTCACCCCAGGAACATAGAACATTTGAGGAAGTACTACCAATAGGAAGATTGTAAGGATTTTTCATGTAAATGTTATTATCAATTGAATAATGATTTTCACTTCTACACATGCTCTTAAAAATTGAACTCGCCACTTCATCAGATAAGGTGCAGGTACCACCTCTGACGAAGCAGATCACCAGTTCTCACATTCTTACTCCTTGTCACGGTAAACATGCCCATAAGGGGCCACCTCAACCAAGGATACCCACTTCATTAGAGGAGGTGCGGCTGCCACCTTAGACGAAGCGGATCACCAGTTCTCACATTCTTACTCCTTGTTGAGGTAAACACCCCCGCAAGGGGCCACCTCAACCAAGGATACCCACTTCATTAGTAGAGGTACGGGTGCTACTTCTGACGAAGCGGATCAGCAGTTCTCACATTCTTAGTCCTTGTCGAGGTAAACACGCTCACAGGGGGCCACATCAACCAAGGATACCTACTCCATTAGAGGTGCGGGTGCTACCTCTAACGAAGCGTATCACCAGTTCTTACATTCTTATCTTTTGCCAAGGTGGGCACACCCACAGGGGATCACTTCAGCTAAGGTCGGATTCCATTTGGGTTGTTTGTTTGCTTAAGTAGTTATGCTTAGGCGAAGTGGTTACACTTGGATTCCATTTGTGTTGACCATTTTCTTAAGTAGTTATGCTTAGGCAAAGTGGTTACACTTGGATTCCAGTTGGGTCATCCATTTGCTTA
The DNA here is from genome assembly GCA_903798405.1 of Fraxinus platypoda. Classification (NCBI taxonomy): domain Eukaryota; kingdom Viridiplantae; phylum Streptophyta; class Magnoliopsida; order Lamiales; family Oleaceae; genus Fraxinus; species Fraxinus platypoda. The sequence continues at coordinate 3,802 of CAIGRT010179946.1, forward strand.
AGTAGATATGTTTAGACGAAGTGGTTATACTTGGATCCCAGTTGTGCATTCAAGTTGCTTAAGTGGTTAAGCTTAGGCAAAATGTCTACGTTTGCTTTATCCATTTGGTTTTGTTCTTACGTGGTTAGCACATTTTCGGTGAAACAACAACACTTGGAAGCAATAAGAGAAAGAATTTCATTATCAAACAAATTAGAGTCGAAGCTATTACAAAAAAAAAACAAGAAAAAGAAAAAAAACTAAGGATCTAGGTTTAGAATGGCCCCCTCTCCCACCTCCTCCATGGGCCCTCATCTTCAGCCTCTACATCTGGCCGGCCTCTAGTAGGACCGTCGAACTCCTCTTCAAGGAATGCAATGTCCAGCTCCGGATGTACCTCCCGCAGGCGAGACATTATCTGTTGGGAATTCCATGAAGCCCAATAGTTGGCGAATATGTCATATTCCTTCGTTTGATCGAAGTTATCAATGTAGTTCTGGATCGCCACTTCACCTACTGACTTTACTTCAGCCTTAAGAGATTTGATCTCCTCCTTTTGGGCTTCGATAAGCATCTTGAGTTTGGCTCTATCCTTGTTGGCCCCCTCCAAGGCCTCGGAGGCAATCCTCTGGTGTTCATTGGACTGGTCAATTCACTTTGTAAGAGCAGCCACTTGGGAAACCGACTCGTGGAGTTTGTTGTTTAGTTGATTTACTTGTATTTCAGCAGAGTCAAGCCTCACCCCGAATTAAGTTGGTTAATGATTAAGTGTCAGCCTACTATACGGATAAGTTGTAATCATAGTTTGAAAAATATCTAATCATTAATTGTAATCCTACATTGATTTGGATAAAGTTTAATCGTAATCCTAATTTGCTTAAAACTACTTTTCATTCTTTCAATTCTTATATTAATTCAATGAAACCTATTTGCATATTGGTCCACGTGTGTGTCCTATGTAGCCTATAACTCCAATTGATAATTATGATTTAATAGTTAAACTTTACGTACATACTGAAACCTACTCTGTCCAATTTTAATGGAACACGGCTCGTCTATTCAATTGTTTCAAAACTCAATTATTTTCAACTATAAATACAATGCAAGAGGTCCCATCATTCACCACAAAAATAAATTGTACCCACAAAGTGAACGCGGTGGCAGAGAGATTTAGGAAAAAGATTTGGAACGTGAATTCATATTTCTTTCAAAGAAAATTCATTTTATTTATCGAGGTAAGATACCTTTGTGCAAGTTGATGTTTCCGTATACTTTTATGTTCAATAATTTATGCATTAATTGCCGGTAGACCTTCGGGTTCGACCCAACGAAATATAAAATCCTTCGAGAATTCAAAATGTGAAATGATGGGTATCTCGCTTGGTCATCAATATACTCCATAAAGAGAATGTGGTATGAATTGTCTATATTATTGTTGTATAATTGCGTATGAAAACTGCACGTATCTTACTAAGTATTTTTAAATACTCACTCTTACTATAACTTTTCAGGTTAGTTCAGATCGATTGGAACTGTGAGGAAATGGTGCAGCGGTCTGCCAAGAGATTTCGACATAGGAAAAACACTAAATTTTACTGACTTTAGATTTATTAGTTTGAATTGTTCAAGTATTACTATTGAATTAGTTAATTAAGAATGTATATATATTTTTAAAAAGATACGATTTCATGATTTGAATTTAAGTTTATGAATGTTCCAATATCTTGTTTATTAAAGAATTCTATATTTTATCGTTCCGCAAAGAAATTGAATTTTTGGTAACACCCAAGCGTTTGTGAAATTTTAGGGCATTACAGTTTGGTATCAGAGTAAAAGTTTTACTTTCCTGTAGACTTTTTAAATGAAAAAAAAATATTTTTTTCACAAATTTTTCTTTCCTTTTGTTAAATAAATGATATTAATAATTGTTTTTAGTAATTCAATAATAGTTTTTAAACGTTACTTCAAATTATGATTGTACCTGTNGTATGTTTAGTTCTAGCCTTCGGGTAGTATTTTAAAATTTACCAATTAGAAAATTCATATTTTAAAAGTCTCAAATTTTATTTATTGTTTGAGTTTACTTGATTTTAGTATTCGCAAAATTGAAAGGCTTTGTCATAAGACCTAAATTGTCTAAGAAGAGCTTGGGATTTAAGCGATCTGCTTGTGACCCCCCACCTCATCTGGAAACCTTTTGATTGCGCGTTATTCAAATTAACGAGATGAAAGACAATATTTCAAACCTTTCAAACCCTGCCTCCTTTTTTGGCCTTCCTCACTTCTTCCTCCCACCTGTTTGAGGCCTCTAACCTTTACTCCAATTCCTCATTTTTCTTACAGAGGCCCCGGACTAAATCCTCCACCACCGTGCCGACGCTCAAAGCCCTGGCCACGTAGGCATTATTGGCAGCCAGGAGGTCTTCCACCTCGCAGGAGGCGATGTGATCTTGTCAATCCCCGGTCCAATATTTATTGTGGACTCAGACGACAAAAGTGGTCTCCGGGAGCAACATTTCCAACACCGCCTCAGAGAGCTCATCCTCCTTGCTCTCCAATAAAGTTGGTTGCCTTGCACGAACTAGAGTGTTGGCGGATTTCTTCAGCCTTTTTTGAGTTGGCTCCTTGGCTGGGACAGTAGTAATGGGCACCTTGAAGCTTTAGAAGGTACTGTAACTATCACCCCGATTGGAATGGCAAAAGGGGGCATCCTGGCCACTGCTGCCAACGAAAAGGAAGCCCTATTGGGCTGGATCTTTTTCTCTTAACGAGGGAGGTGCCTTCCTCCACTTCGTCCTCCTCAGGAAGCTACTGGCTTTTACTCAAAGAGTTCAACCTCGTCGCCTGCTTCTTATAGGCATCCGAGCTGGTTTTGAGGGTTTTCGCCTCGGCCACACTTCGGCTGATTGTGGCAAAATCAGGCTGCAAAGGCCTCTTCTTCAAGAAATTACCTTTGAAAAAGGAAAACGCTAAGTATGAGAGGAGAAAACCATTAAACTTAACCGAAGTAAGACTAAATCCTACCTTGGGTTACCATCAATCCGTGTAGCGTAAAGCTGGTATTCTTATTAATCAGCTCAGCAAAACTCTGGTCCTTAAAGGGCTGTTGGTATATGTGGCTGATGATGTCTCACTCCTCCTCAGATATGACGCACCTCAGAAGGGAGCCTGCAAACAACAAAATTATTAAGCCACAAGAAATCATTCAAGGTCAAATCAGTTAGGTAAAGTGACTTACTGGCTGAAGAGTACGAAGTGGGAATGGTAAAGGGTGCCATTGGATCATTCTCCATGGTGTCCCATCTCCCGAAGACCTAAAACCAAGACTTTCACCACTCTTTCACCGAAGAGGACAGGTCGACTACGAATGGGGAATGGGATTCCCACAGAGTTATATAATACCACCCCTTAATCTTCTCTCATCTGGCCACACTTTTAGGGAAGTAAATGGAATGAAAAACGCTAAAGGGCATATCCACGCCTAAGCTGGCCTGAGGCCAAAGCATCCACGACCCAACCATTGTGCCCAAGAGTTCGGGTGGAGTTGGGTCAGAGCCAGTCCATATGAATGAAGAACTAGCCTAAAGAATGGGTGAAAAGGGAGCCTAAGGCTTGCCTTGAACGGGTTTTCACTAACGGCCACACACCCTGGCCTCGGATAGCACGCTCTCTCACTTGGGTCGGGTATTATAAGGTTGATATTGTCAGGAATCCTAAAGATCCTCCTACACTTATCCAGTTTTTCCAAAGTGATGGTCGAACGATAATTACAGGCCCCCTAGGTAATAGAAGTATCAACAGGTAGGGCCGAAAATCTCCAAATGTTTTTCCCTGACCTAATTGCCCTCCCTATCTCGTCCGAACTTACGACTATGGGGTCTCTAAGGATCGAACACTTAACACTTCTTCTCTCTCCACTCATAGAAGTATTTCAAGTCTTTTCAGAAGCCATCTGGCTAGATTTTTGAAGAAAAATGAAGTGAATAAAGGAAAAGTTACCAAAAAAATTGTGATTTGAAAGAAAAGAAGTCACCGGAGTTTCAGAACCTTGCTCGTTAGAGAAGTAGAAAATCGAGAGCAAATACTGGAGAATTGCAAAGTAAAGTAATGAAATGAGATGTTTGTGCCTTATATAGGTATCTCCAAATTCACCCCAACCATTGGATCATCTCAAGTCACATATGGGCCATTCAAACTTACAGTCCATCAACACCATTGAAACTAAGAGTTACGTAAGCCAACGGCCCTGATGGAGAAGTGTACCTTACGCACTGACCAAAATACATGACCTTGAGCCCATGCAGCCATTGCCGTGCTTACCATTTATAGTCGTGGGGGCGTACCTTGGAAGCAAGCAATGCCCTCCATGATTACCTTGGGAAGATGCGAAAGCTTTCAAATCATTAGCATACAGCCCAAGGCTGTCCCATCAGTTGACACTTCGTCCTTCAGCCAGGACTTTGCTTTGCCACAACTTTTCTTAAAGTTTCCAACACTTATCACTTCGTCCTTCAGCCAGGACTTCGCTTTGCAACAGCGTTTCCTAAAGTTGCCAACACTTATCACTTTGTCCTTTAGCCAGGACTTCGCTTTGCAACAGCTTTTCCCAAAGTTGCCAACACTTATTATTTCATCCTTCAGCCAAGACTTCACTTTGAAACAGTTTTTCTCAAAGTTGCCAACACTTATCACTTCGTCCTTCTGCCAGGACTTTGCTTTGCAATAGCTTTTTCCAAAGTTGTCAACACTTATCACTTCGTCCTTTAGCCAGGACTTCGCTTTGCAACAGCTTTTCTCAAAATTGCCAACACTTATCACTTCCTCCTTCAGCCAGGACTTCACTTTGCAACAACTTTTCCTAAAGCTGCCCACTTATCACTTCGTCCTTTAGCTAGGACTTCGCTTCACAACAACTTTTCTCAAAGTTGCCAATGCCTATCACTTCGTCCTTCAGTTGAGAATGTTTTGCAACAACTTCTCCCGCACTTAACGCTTCGTCCTTCCATCAAGATTTTGCTTATGCATACCTTTTCATCTCTTCTACAACTAGCGCGTGCACCCCGTAGAATGACACAATATAATCGCTTCCACGAAGTCCATGCATTATATAAATATCCATACACGAACTTGAGGGACTGTTGTTACGAGCCCTATGAGGCCCTCTTCCTCGTCCATCCCTTCATCCGCCACGTGAACTGTTCTGGTGTCGCCAAGTGACAGACTAACTGAATCCATGTCGGACGAACTGATCCCATAGCTCCGAACTGAAATACCATTGCCCTACTCGTTGGAAGAACCAAACTCATCCGTCCTTCACAACGGATGCAAAGGCCCGCACTCTGCACTCATTGCACTTCGCAATCCTCTACACTACACCCTCGCCAAGATCTTTAAAGAGATCTCCCAGTCAAGGTCTTGACTGATTGATGAGACGTATGACAGACTATAAACGGTAAACTCAGCTGATATGTCAGAAATCATTTAATGCCCGCCAACCTATGGATTGACGTCTCTTCATCTAACTGTCCATCTCTTTCCTTTCTTAGAATAAATACCCCCATACTCGTAAGAGTAAGGGGTTTCCCATTCAAATCTTTGCATCCAAGTCTTTTAACTTGAGCATTCCACTATATTTCCACACATTATCAACCATGTCCCGATGATCACTTTATCGTCGGACACCACTTTCCGGTTGACTGAAATACTGACTTGACCGTTGGAGTGCTCACAGCCGCCTCCACCCCTGTCGGGAAAGGCCACGAGTGACTGACGGTGTGCTATTGTACGTAGGGAAAAGCTTACGTGGAGTTTCGTTCTGTTGGCCACGTGTCGGAACTATTTTTCGAGGTCAACAATATTAATAGTTCTTCTAACAAGAGATATTTTTGTTGTTTCATACCACTAGATTCCCAGCAACTCCTTGATTTCTAGCACAAAATGAACCATCCACGTCCCTTTTTTTTATTATGGATTCTCCAACTTTGCCTCCAATAGCAGTTTCATATCCACGAGTACCTCTGCCCATGTCCATGGGTTCTTCTGGTGCCCTTCCTAAGAATCCACCAAAACACGTAGCTGCAGCAGCTCCAGATGATGTTGGACGGAAGTTCCATTGTGGTAGAGGGCCTAGAGTCCTATAGGCAGTGAAGGAAGAGATATATAGACAACCATTTGAGGTGGACCAGATATAGGTTAATTGGTAGGTGGCTGAGAAAAAGACGAAGACAGGACATGCCCTGGTGGAAGGTTCTTTTTCCCGTCACGGCTACTTCGTTGAGGGATACTTTCTTCAGCTTGCGGATTGTTGGAGAATGAAATCTCGTCTTTATCACTATTGTCTCATGTTCTTCATAGCTTGTTGAGTGAGAAATATGAAGTATTAAATGGCATGAATATTTATAAATTTTGACTACAATTTGAATGTCCTTTGTTTTCTAATCTCACTAAAAATAAAAGAGGCACTTTTGGAGTTACTGTTCACAAGCCGGTGGCTTCACGGCTCCATCTAGCCGTTCCCTGAAGCCGAGCAGTTTCCTATAACCGGTTGAAAGTCTCAATTGGGTTAAAAAATAGGGCTTCATTTTTCTCTTTCCAGAAGATTCATTCTCTTCCTTTCGTTTCTTTTCAAAACATAAGGGTTTTCGTTCCTGTAGCAGCTGCCGTCGTGACACCGTCATGACACCCACATCGGCCCTGAAGAAGTCGCTTGTCTTTTCCCAATCATCAGCATCAGACCTATTCTGACGTTCTCCATCTCCTCTACCTACTGAGTCCCCGCATCCACGCAGCGGTATGGCCATCACATAACAAATCCAACAATCACTTCGACTTTTTGGGTTAAGATTTGGTGTCACTTGCTCTCCAATTCATATCCTTGGTCAAACCATAAAGATTCAACCAAAGTGAAAAAGCTTTTTGAATCTTTAATAAAAGGTAACCAATTTGGTTTTATTTTTTGGCCCGTTTGTTGTACAGTTTTATATATTTGAAGGTTGTAGATGAAGTGTTTGTTAAAAGAATTTGAAGGGTGTTCTTATCCTATGTTAACTTTGATTTTTGTTTCTTGGACTTGGGTTGCATTTATGTGATTGGTAGCTTGAAGTTTGTCATTTCTGCAAGTTAAGAAATTGTTTCTCTGCGCAGATTGCCCACTGATTCTGGTGGTGACTAATGAAAGTATGAACACGTTGGTGTGTTGACTTATGAAATACAAGTGTTAGTTTGAGGGGTTTTCCCTGATTTGAGAATGGGAGGATGGAAATATTGTTTATTGTTATTATAAGGAACTTCTTGTGATTTGATAAATGGGTTATGCTTGAAGAGTGGGAATGAATAGAAATTTCATTATGCTTTATTTTGCGTTACAAACTACTCGAAAATTGAATCTTCCTACGTGTTTTCATTGTGTTGAGAGCAAGACTAAAATTTTGATTGCTGGAATTTATTTTCTTGGGAGCTTTATGTAGATTTATGTTATTAAGTTCAGTTGGAACTCTTTCAAAATACAATTGTATTCCTATATTTATTAAAATAACTATGGGTGAGGGTGGTGTTAGTTTATTGATGTTTTCATTCTCAGGGAGTTCATTATAGAGTCTCTTCTTCCCTTTTGCTCATACCTTGACCTTAAGGTTTTGTGATTTCCTTGTTAAGACTTGTTTATGTTGTTATTCTTCTGGAGATTATGGGCGACATGATTTAAGAACTTTGCAATTTGAGTGAGATTAGAATGTCAAGCCACTGTTAATTTATCTAGGTCAGATAGTAAAGATCAGAATGTTATGTTTGTGGTAAGAATTATGAATTGTTCCCAATTTCCTTAAGGAAGTTCACAACCTTATTTTGATCATATTATTTTTGCAGTGTACGTTGTAAAAAGGAGTCGAAGTGAGTTTTTTCCCGTTGAGATAAGCCAATCAGTGGTACATTTATATGTGTCGTTGTGTAAGTACTTTCACCATTTATATAATATATTTGTAAGAATGTAGGATTTGACTTTTGATTTCTGAGTTTAATTTTAATATCGGATCAAATTTTGCCGTTAATTGTCTAAATCGGCGAAGATTTGATATTTGGTGATTATTTTTGAAGGTTATTTCTTAGTTTTTATTCTTGTTAGTATTTTTTATAATTAAATTGAATTTTTGTTGGATAATTTGTTCTTTATGTTTTAGATCTATGAGAAGATTGATTTGTAGTGAAGAGATAAACTTGATAAATCTGAGGATTTTTATTTTTTATTTTAGGGTAGTTTTTGTTGTTAATTAATTTATTTTTTCTTCTTTCTAAATTTTCACATGTAGTACAGCCATGCTCTTTGAATTGGTATTGATGAAAACCTTTATTTCTTTCCGTGGTTTTATATTCAGTTTTTGTTTTCTTCAAAGGGAAAATCTTGGTGGATCCAATATTTTCTCATTTTTAAATCACGAAGGTTTACTGTGAAGATTCAAAAAAATGTAGAAATTGCTTCCTTAATTATTTTTGCTTCACCTTGCCTCAGAAACATTTTTAACAGCATGTATGTGTATATCGGGTTTCTTTTTGTAGCCTAAGCAAAAAGAATAGACATTATCCTCATATGTAGTGTTAAATTTTGTTAATTAGTTCTTTTTCTAGCGATTAGCAAGCTCCTCGTACATCTATTAATTTCTATTGTATATTTTTCAAATTTCTAAGCTTGCAAAATTTATCTTCTCCATATGTCTGTGTGTGTATTTCAACAGGTCTATTTATATATTTAAGAGTATGTTTAGCTAAGCTTATTTAGTACTTATAAGTTATAAGTTCAACCAAACATGCTACAAGTCTTGGACGGAAACAAGGGAAGAATCTCCATTTTCTTAGTATGAGAATAGTAGATGAAGATGGTAAATTTGCAAGCGTAATTTAGTCATCTGGACTTATCCGACATGTCAGTTCTAAAGGCGCGGAGTTACTGAAATCTTACTCCATTATTCTGCTCATTTGAGAGTCTTATCCACCAAATAGTTATTGCAATGAATCTCTATACTATTGAATCCTTTTGTAATTGTTTGCTGCTCAAATTAATATTTTTTTTAAATCAAAATTCTTTAGGAGGAGGTTTTATGGTTATGTAAATAGTTAGCTGGACTTCTAATTGATTATGTAATGGTAATCCAATGCCTACCTTAAATGCAGCAAGGTACAGCATAGCTTTATGAATTGGATCAGACACCACTAAAATCTGTATTGGTCTGTTTTATGCATTACATTTGGAGCGAGTAAGGTGAGAAATGGTTTTGGAGCTTCTAATGTAGTTTCTATTGTGTTTTTATGATGGATTCAATATGCTATTGTGCTAATTATATGGGTTACATAAATTTATTTGAAGTGTGTGCTTTTGTATTAAGCTTGTATAGACTTCTGTGAAATGGATAATTATGTACCAAATATATGATGGGAGACTATGAGAGAAGTACTTTAAGCATGAATATGAATGAGAATATGAGACATTTCTTTAAACTTTTTTTTTATGATATTGAATTTGTTACCCCCCAGAATTAGGAATTCCGAATCAGCATTCCACGTGGGCAGCCACGTAGACAGGAAGCCAGTTGGAAGTCAATGAGGAAGCCTACGTGGAAGGGTCAACTAAAGGGTGCGAAATCCGAAGCTCCTTCAAGCCAAGCAGAGGCTCCTCATTCCCGAAGTACTGAACCTTCACACAGACGCTGCCTCATGATAGATTCGAAGATCTTTCAGAAATGATTGACAATACATCTGCCATAAAGTGTCTGTAGTGTTAACATGTGCCAGTATGTCAGTTTATAAAGTAGAAATCTTCTACTAAACATTAATTATAACGATTAGACGGCGATGTGAGGCCTCGATCTAGGAGATGTCGCCATGTGGATTTGATCTGACGGTCACCACGTCGGCCAGATTAGTATAAATAGCCTCTCTTTGCATAGAACAGAGAGAGGCGGTAACCAAGATTGAAAAAAACATACTTATATCGTTTGTTTTGCTTGACTTTGTGCNCTAGGCGATGTCGCCACGTGGATTTGATCCGACGGTCACCGCGGCGGCCAGATTAGTATAAATAGCCTCTCTTTGCATAGAACAGAGAGAGGCGGTAACCAAGATTGAAAAAAACATACTTATATCGTTTGTTTTGCTTGACTTTGTGCAAGATATAAACTTACAAACAGACAAATAGAAATATACTACAATACGTCCCTTTTTATCTGTCCTTCCACATATTCAGTTACAAAACCAATATTCACGGTAGGAAAGTCGATCGAGCTCTTGTTGATAGCGCAAGGGCCGTCTAAATCAAATCGCCGGAGTCTGAACAGTTGTGTCTTTTGCCGGAAAGCACCTACCGCGTTTAGACCAACCGTGCTACCGCTCCCGTTTCGGTAGAAACGTGAAGAATCATTGCTTGACGTGGCAAGGGTGGGCCCGACATCTGTTGAGTTCATTTTTTAGGGTCAACAGATTGGCGCCGTCTGTGGGAAACGTTTACAGTTAACCACGAGCACACGTGAAAAGAAAGCCAAGTCTCCACTGACGAAAATGTCCCTAAAAGAAAGCCAAGTCTCCACTGACTAGGGAAATGGCAACAATGAGCTGCCAATATGAGGAATATTACTCTACAGAACCTCACCATGCAGGATATGTTGATGAGCATGCAGGGACAGGGAGGCTACTAGGCACCCCAATACACATCCCCCGAAGATGTTCTACCTGAGTCTCAAATCTATTACTAGGAAGAAGACGAGGTCCACAGCCAGATGGCCGGACATCGCTAAGAAGTTCCACAGGATAGAGAAGACGAGGTAGATTCATCAAACAACTACGCCTCGGAAAGACCACGGGAAGATGGACCTCAAAGGTCCGTAAGTGTTTTCGATAGGATAAGCCCAAGGCGGCCTAGAAATAGGCAAGGTTATCCACCTCAGGCACCTAGCAATAGGATCGATCTTGAGGAGCCTCCGGCTCGCCCCCCTAGAAATAGGCGTGAAAGGCGAGAACAAGCTAGGAACAAGGCTGAAACCTCTCAAAAGTCCCCACAGGCCCACCTAAGGGAAGAGGATAACCCAGAAGGGCCTCAGAGGTCTTGTGACCTTGACATGATGATGAGCACTCTCCTTTTTCCGAAGCCATAAGAAACTATCCTATGTTAAACCACTTCGTGCTACCTAAGATACAGAAGTACGATGGAAGAGGTGACCCTGCCAAACATATGGATAACTGCAAAACCCACATGAACCTTAAAGGGGCCACCCCAGCGATGAAATGCAGGGCCTTCCACTTGACCTTAAGTGGAGGGGCTGAGATTTGGCATGCTAGGTTGCCAGAGGGAAGCATCCGAAGCTGACCAGAATTCAAGAAAGCCTTCTTAAAATGCTTTGCGACTAGCAAAGAAGGAGAAAGACCCATCCAGAGGTTGCAAGACATGATGCAACAACAAGGCGAATCCCTAAAAAGCTTCACCTCTTGCTTTACAGACGAAATGACCTACTGCTTACAAGTTACAGACAGGGAAGCTCTGACCGCGCTAAGAGGAAGCCTAGACATGAACTCCCTTTTTTGGAGAGATGTGCAGAATAAGGACCCTGACACCTATGATGCACTACTGGAAATGATAAGGCGCGAGATCTTGAATGAGAAACTTAAAGATCATAGGAACAGGGCCAGCCAAGGTCTTCCACCTCCGCAAATGCGAAGGGAAAGAGGTCCAACCTCCTATCTAATGGACAATCAAGCCCCTATAGACAGGAACTTGCCGCTGCAACACTTAGTGCAGTGCCTACACTAGCCTATGAAGAGGTCAATCCTGGCACTGAAATACGCCAGCGTCAGCCCAACCCAAGGAATTCACAAAGAGGACGAGGAAGGGGACGAGGTGCTGAACCTAAAAATAGGGAGGAAGCACCACAATACTGCTCATATCACCAGTCTCGCGGACATCGGATGGAAGATTGTCGGGATGCCATAAGATTCTCACTAAGGAATGCCCCGAACAGTCAAAACCAGCAAGCTCGGAACAACGAGCAGCGTTGGGCAAACAACGACATTGAAGAACCAAGAGAGGGTCAGAGGCAACGCCGAGGCCCTCCACCGGGCAATGGACGCGAGCCTATCCGAGAAATTGACACAATCATAGGTGGTCCCCACATGGGTGGAAATTTCAGGAATTCCCAGAAGAATTATGCTAGGGAAGCAATTGACCCTACCTTGACGAGCTACGTCGTGAATCAATCCGAAAGTGGTAAGGTTTCCCCTGCTATAACTTTTACACAAGAGGACACTATGGGAGTACATTACCCACACTGTGATGCCTTAGTAATAAGGGCCGTCGTGGCCCGCAACGGCCTGAAAAGAATGTTAGTGGATAATGGAAGAACGTCAACATCCTATTCGGAACTACTTTCGACAAAATGAGGGTCGATCACGAGCTTACCCCCGTGAGTTCCCCCATATATGGTTTCACTGGAGACAGTATCATCCCTAGAGGCAAAATCACTCTAGCAATAGAGGTAGGGGATGAACTTCTGGTTGCCCATCATTTCATGGAGTTCCTAGTGGTGGATAATAGGTCTGCCTACCATGGAGTTCTTGGGAGACCAGCACTGAAAGACCTATGGGCAGTCACCTCGATTCACCACCTATGCATGAAGTTCCCCACCAAGAATGGTATTGCTACGGTTCGGAGAGATCAAAGAGGAGCCAAGGAATGCTACTCCAATTTCCTAAGGAAAGCCGAACCAAGAACGCTAGTCATATTCACTGACATCGATATGGACGACATCCCCGAACAAGGGGAAGACGTCCTCATGACTGAAGCTCTTGAAAAAGAGACAGTTACTGAAGAAGCAACCAGTTTGGACGAATTGGAGAAACCCCATTTTCCATGGCATATGGGGCAGAAGCCATGAGCCCCGTCGAAGTAGGTCTACCGTCGCCCAGAAGGATACACTTCAACGAAATAAGCAATGACGAGCTCAGAAGATGTGGACTGGATCTCCTTGAAGAAAGGAGAGATGATTTCCAAAGAAAGATGTCCATGTATTAAAGAAAAATGACCTGGTATTACAATGCCAGGGTAAAGAAGAGATCCTTCCGAGTGGGTGACTTGGTGCTTTGAAGGGTTTTCTTGTCCTCAAAAGAGCTAGGAGCAGGAGTCCTGGGACCAAATTGGGAAGGGCCCTATCACGTCGAAAAAGAAGNCTCCTTGAAGAAAGGAGAGATGATTTCCAAAGAAAGATGTCCATGTATTAAAGAAAAATGACCTGGTATTACAATGCCAGGGTAAAGAAGAGATCCTTCCGAGTGGGTGACTTGGTGCTTTGAAGGGTTTTCTTGTCCTCAAAAGAGCTAGGAGCAGGAGTCCTGGGACCAAATTGGGAAGGGCCCTATCACGTCGAAAAAGAAGTTCTGCCTGGGACCTACTGGATTAGAGACATGGATAGGAAGGTACTACCCCACCCATAGAATGTACAGCACCTGCGGATGTACTATCAGTAAATGACAAATCATGGCTGAAGGTCTTTCCCAACCCTTGTAAATGAATAAAGAACTTTTTTCCAGAAGAGAGTCACAAATTCGGTAATAAACCTCTGCATGGATGCACCATCTACCATGCAGGGAAGCGTTGGCGCCTCGGAAGAGAGGTCGACACTCCCAACAGGGGATCACCTCGCTTGAATTTCGAGGCGGACACACATGCCTTCCTTTG
>CAIGRT010179955.1:0-15032 GCA_903798405.1 Fraxinus platypoda
TCGCCTCATAAAGAAAAATCGCCTTGGTACTTAGTTTCGTCTTTTTAAACTTTGGCTCTTCCACAGTGGACAGTACGTAAGAGAATGGTCGGATATGAGGTCTTGGTCGTTACAAAAAATTACGTGTTTTTTGTAACTACTTGGGCTTCGTGCTCAAGTCATTATGTCATACGTAGCGGACTCATATGTACCGTTCGCTTTGGGAGAGTTTAAGACCATTTTACCTCTCATGGATTTCTATCGCGTTCTTAGGATTTGAACGCCTCAAATTTTAATTTCCAAAATTTGAAGTGTTACCAAAATCTTTATTTATTTATTATATTTTTTAAAGTGAAAAATAACATGACGGTATAAATTCTCTATTTTAAGAAAATAAAGTTTTCGTTGCAACTAAAAGGGGAGGCAATAATTTCACTCAACAAATTTAAAGTAGTTACGTAATATTTAAATTTAAATAACATCATTCAAATGTCAATTTAAATGAAATACAAATAAAATATGAATGTCAAAACTCCTAACTAATGTGCAAATACTAAACTTGAAAATACTAAATGAAAATTTAGCCATAAACGTGCTTAAAATCTATAAGCATCCACTCGTCCAATCTTCTACTGGTCCAGCACGACCTGTTCTAAATGAAATTTTTGTTAGAGTGAATGTTTGAAAAATAAAACACTCAGCAACATAATATAAATATAAATCAAACATTTCATACCCGACATCCTTAGATTTAGAGCAACTGATCACGATAACAGATAGCTCAAGGAATTTATTTAGAATTCTCACGTCCCGAAGGATTTAACATTATTGGACCTTACGATCTATTCCGAAGGATTTAACATAAAATTGATTCGGAGGTCTTCATAAAATAAATATCATGGAGAAATAAGAATTTAAATGTGGCTAATAAGTGGATGAATGAAAGTGTTACGGTGATTGAGAGAAATAATCACGCGTTTTCCTCTATCGCTTAACTTACACACCCACTTGCAAATATTAAATAATAAAAGGATCAATTAGTTGCTTTCTTTAACACATCAAATCCTCATCTATTTCCACCAATCAATATAAAAGAACTATAAAATGATATAATATTAGATGAAAAAAATATTGTTTTTTATCAACCACAATAACTTGGCATATATCGTTTAAAATAACTTTTTCTTAAGCCCAAATTACAATTTACGTAATTTAACGCGATCTATAAAATGAAATCCATATTCATATATTTTTATAAACTTCCATAGTACTTATGAAAAAAATTTAAAATCACGATTAAAAAATAAATCTTATTTTTTTAGAGAAATAAGTGGAATGTATATTGATTTAACTTATAAATTTGTGTGGTTGACAAGGCTAGACATGGACCACTTAATTTGTAATGACCAAAATTAAATTAACAAAACTTAAGCCCTACGTATAAAGTAAATAGATCTCGGGGTGCTACAATCTTTCCCTTAAAATAATTTCGTCCTCGAAATTACTTCATCTAGTAGAAATTTATAAAAATATATGAATATGGGTCTCATTTTATAGTTCTCATTAAATTAAGTAAATTGAGATCAAGAAAATGTTATTTTGAACGAGATATACCAAGTTATTATGATTGATGTAAAACATTATTTTTTTTTATCTAATATTATATCATTTTTATAATTCTTTTACATTGATGGAGGTAAATAGATTTGGGTTTGACGAGTTAAAGAAAGCAACTAACTTATCCTTTTGTTATTTAATATTTACAAGTGTGTTTGTAAGTTATGTGATATAGGGGAACGGGTGATTATTTCCCTCGACCACTATACAACTTTCATTCTTTCACTTTTTAGTCACATTTATCTTATATACACACTCAAACACGCGATCATTTGGAAGCACCTAAATTATCTATTGTATATATATTTTTCTATTCACCAAAGCATTTGGTGGAGATCAGAATTAAAATAATCATTTTTCAAATTTCTTAACACTTTCATATTTTCATTTAAGGTAAGATACATAAGGTGCAATGGTTATATTTTTATTTCTCCATGATATTTATATTATGATTGCATTTAATGCCTTAAAACCTCCGGGTTGATTTTATGTTAAATCCTTCGGGATAGATCGTCAGGTCAAATTATGTTAAATCATTAGGGATGTGGGAATTCTAAAGAAATTCCTTGAGCTATTCATTTTCATGACCAATTGCTCTAAATCTAAGAATGTCGGGTATGAAATGTTTGATTTATATTTATATTATATTGAATACGGATTTTGCATGTATCTAATTGAGTGTTTTATTTAAAATTCCTACCCTTATAATTTTTTTAGATTAGAATGGATCTTGCTGAACGTGTGGAAGATTAGACAAGTGGATGCATATGGGTTGCCAAGTAAAAATAAATTTATGATTAGATTTTCATTTAGTATTTTCAAGTTTAGTATTTGCACATTACTGAGGAGTTTTGACATTGATGTTTTATTTGTATTTCGTTTAAATGGACATTTGAATGATGTTATTTAAATTTAAATATTAGCCCCTGTTTGAGCCACATTAAAATTTTCATTTTCATTCTTCTACTCATTTTCAACCTTACATTTTTCAATAAAATAATATTTTCCATCATATTAATAACTTTTCCTTATTTTTTAACCACACATTCTCCATCAATTTACTATTCTAAAATACATTTTTCCAAAATAATGTGGCTCAAACACACTCTTATTTGACTAATTCTTTAAATTTGTTGAGTGAAATTATTGACTCCCCTTTTAGTTAAAATGAAAACTTTATTTTCTCAAAAACAAGAATTTATACAATCATGTTATTTTTCCTTTAAAAAAATATAAAATAAATAAATAAAGATTTTGATTAACACTTCATGTTTTGGAAATTAAAATTTGGAGCGTTACAGAATTTGCTTCAATAATCACTGCTGCTAGGATTTGAGAAATATTTCTCTTGCCTGTGATTTCACAGGAAACTGAAACGACAGTACTAAACTGAGGATATTATCATACTTGATTGAGGCATGGGATCTGCTTTCGTAGACAGATTGTGCTCTATTTGTGTGATGGAACTCTGTAGTCCTCCTTAACTCATCCAAAACAAAATTATTGGAAGGCTCATTTGAGCTGTTACTACGTTGATTGAGATTTAAAATTTCTTAATTTAAAAATCTGTTAGGTTAAGGAATTTGATAGCTTTATTTAAGGTTCCTGACAAACTTTTTAAATAATTATGCGGAGAAAAATATTTGATTATTATTTTTGTAATCATATTGATGATGAATCCCAATATAGATTGCTTAAACCTTTGTGTTGACATATGTGCTCGTAATATTTTGCTGGTCTTAATGGAATGTATAACCGGGAACTGAAGGCAAGAGGGTGCAGTTGCATATTTAGTTGAAAATAAATCCTTGGTTTTTTTTTTATTTTTTTATTTTGGACCCTTTAATTTGTTGATATAACTTGACTGTAAAGATGAGTAATATGAAGTTTATTGGTCTCTGATACAAGACAAAAGTCCTCTTCATTGTGTCTTTTTCTTGGGTTGTTTGGTCAATTTCAATAGAATATTCTGATCACAGATGAAGTATAAAATTGAATTTGTTGTTTTAGCGTGTATACTTTTCATGATTTTGAAAACTGATTGTAGACTTACGTGTCTGCTTATGTTGTAGGTTTTCAACTGGCTTTGGAGTCACTGGTGGTAGTGCTTTGATCCACGAATTTTACGCTAGAGAAGTTTCAAATCCGGTTCATTTGACTGTTGATACTGGATTCAAAAATGGAGAGGCTGCAATAAAGGGATTTGTCTCAATTAATTTATCTCTTGGAGATCAACAACTTGCTGCACAATTTCAAGAAATTCCATTGGACCTACGCATGGTTGAGGCTGAGCGTGTTGGTTGTATGTATCTGACCTTGAAATTTATTGAAAATTGGACATTTCATTTGGATATATTTGTGAGCACGTATATGACATGACCCCACATGCTGGGTGTTAAAAAGTGTTTACCCTCTCTATGCCATGCAAAATGCAGCAATTGAGACACAGCTGGCATTATTTTGTTAATATCAATTTGTTGTACAATATGTAGAGATAAATGTTTTAAGTCTGTGTATGGGATACATTCTTACTGCTTAGGAGATATGGTTTGTAGCACAAGAAATTAGATTTGTGCCCACTTATGTTTGCTGTACCTTAATTTTGCATGACCCCGATATCTTCATCTGACAAGTTTCTCTTGACCATATGTAATTATTTTGTATAAGAAATGGGTTTTCCAGATTTGTGCCCGCTTATGTTTTGCTGTACCTTAATTTTGCATGACCACGATTTCTTTATCTGACAAGTTTCTCTCTCGACCACATGTAATTGTTTTGTTTAAGAAATGGGTTTTCCTTACATATTGCTTCAGATAAGTGTTATTGGTACAGGTTTAAGCATGCTTAATGGTTGAAGTTTCCTTTAGTACATGTACATTGGGCTACTATTTATTTAAAGTGAAACTGTATGCTTCTTTGTACTTCTTATTTGTAAGTTTCTGATTATAAAGATAAATGTACATTTATTCTGAGTTTCATTTCTGCCTCATTATATGTTTCTTTCCTTATTGTTTTTATATTTATATTTATATCCTACTATTGTATACCTTAGTTGTCTTTCTTGCTTGGCACCTCATGTTTGGTAGTTAATTAAAAAAAATTCTGTTTCAGAATTTAAACTGTAAGGTAGAGCGTCTATGTTTTGGATTACTATGTTGATGAAAAATCTTAATGGGAGTGTTTACAACTTTGTAGTTGATGTTCTTAAACCAACAACAGTGGATAAGATCCCCAATGATCTGGAAGGAATGGAAGCTTCAATGGAACGTTTGCTTGCTCTAATAGATGACGTTTACAAATATGTAGATGATGTGGTGGTGAGATAAATGGTTTTTTTGCTCTTAAATTATGAGTTTGCTGCCCTCTGCTAATTTGGTGACTACATAATGTTTTCCTTCCAGGAAGGGCGTGTTGCTCCAGATAATGACATTGGCCAATTTATATCAGATACTGTAGCATCTATTCCGAAATTATCACCACACGAATTTGATAAACTAGCGAATGATAGTCTGCAGGTATATATCTTTCTTTCCCTTCCCTTCAAAAGGTTATCTTTTTGGGGCGGCAAGAGTTATTTGTCATTTTTCCAATATTCTCTTGTTTGGATATGAATCTTTAGCCCCTGTTTGGTAATGATTTAAATTAGATTTTAATCTAAGTCAAAGTCAAAGAATCAATATTAACCACATAATTTATGGGTCCCACTATTTAACTACACATTTCAAAAACTTTTATGAAAATCTAATTTTAATCCTCACCAAACATGGGCTTATTAGTTCACGCTATATAATTAATTTCTCACCCTATTAATGTCATTGTTGGAAAAAAAAAACTCAAAAAAGTTTAGAGAATTGACAAAGCACTTGAAATAAGAAGTTGAGTTGTAATTTGAATAAAGGGATCTCGTTACCACAATAATTAACTAAAATCTGTAGATTTTATTATTCTTATATCAGCAGAAATTAAATTAACACTGATTAAAGCAGAGGTTCTTTCATTGGCCTATCAAATGTACAAAAGGGGGGAGATTTGTAGTCCCTTTTTAGGGGCTGCTATAACTATTATTCAAATTGTTGGCATCAACTGGACTTGATACTCTAACAGAATAAGCGTGGCTCATAAGAATATCTGGGTGGAGTTCGGAAAAACTAAGGTACAAAGAAGGGGAGATGCTAGTCCTTTCTTTGGGACTGCTATAACTGTGATGCAAAATGTTGGGTCTCAAATGGACTTGGTACTAACAGAATAAGCATGGCTAGTAAGAATATCTAGGTGGAGTCTGTAAAAAATAAGGTACAAATTTGTGAAAGTCTGGCAAAATGTCATGTTTAAAAAGGCGAAGAGAAAAATTAATGTTAGCAAACGCTGACAGTGGACCAAAGTGTGCCAGTTTGAAATAATTGTAATAGATGAAAAGGTGGGCCAGAGATAACTAGTTTATAAGGTTATTTGAACAATGAGATTATGAGACCATATTCACATTAATGTCACGACTTTACAATTGAGATGAGGCTTTGTGAGTTGATAACTGACTTGTTCTGGAACTAGTGCCTTTCCCAGTTTACTTGTCCTACTAGTTTAAGTTTTTAATTTAAAGTTTCAGTTGGTTGATACTTATCATGCGATTAGTACTTGCTTGCTCGAATTTGCACATGTTTAGAGGCTTGTTCTTGGTCGTGTGATTAATATCTGACCACAAGTTCTGTTTCTTCTTGCAGGACCAGTTACTGTTACTTTATTTATCAAGTATTACAAGAACACAGCTCAGCTTAGCAGAAAAGTTGAATACGGCTGCTCAGATCCTGTAATAGATTTACCATTTGCCTGTTTGAAACTCATGCGATATGGCTCTTCCCAACATGTTATTAGCGTCGTCATACATGAAGGTGGAAAAAGCTTTTGACTAAAGCACATTTCATTTCACGATTTGAGCAATTTTGTCTCCGAAAATTGTTTGAGCTAAATGTGATAGGATCTATATTATTACTTGGAAAGATTGACCTGTTTAATGTCGGTATTGGAGTCTTTAATGGTATTTCATGCCCAATTTCAATGCTTGCAACATTTTCAATCGCGACTATCAACATTCTACTGTAACAAACTACAGATTGACTTAATTATATTGTTTGGTTCAACTAAAACATTGATTGAAACTTTAAGTCAAAATTTAACATTTAATTTTAATTACACATTTAATGAGATTCACAACTTTCCAATTATATATTCTCTCGACTTTTATTAAAATTTACTAAATATTTTATTTTTATGTAAACCAAACCTGGACTGTTCAGTGTAGAAACAAAAACATATGAAAGAGACGATTTTTCAATTTTTTTTTTTGCTTAATACTATTTGTGTGGGATAATTATTTGGTTGGTCACTGAACTTTGTAAAAGATTTTCAGAAGGTCGCTAAACTTCAAAGGTTTTCTCGTTAATCACTGAACTTTACAAAATGTTATTTCATCTATCACTGAAAATTTAAAAGTTTTCCCATTAGTCACGAAACTTTACAAAATGTAATCACATCCATCACTGACGGATGAATTTGTTACATTTTATAAAGTTCAGTGACTAACGGATTTTTTTTTGAAATTCAGTGATCCTCAGAAAACCTTATACAAAGTTCAGTGACTAATCACGGAATTAACCAATCTTTATTTTTTTTAGTCTAGTTCTTTCTTTTTTATTTTTAATGTACTCTTACCCCACAATTTTATTCTATCTAGTATCGTCAAATTTTAAAAAACTAATAGTATTTTATCTCAAGGTAACCAACAAGGTTATCTGTTGACATGATGAAAGAATGAAAAAAATATAAAAGATTGATGAATTACTTGATTAGTTATTGAACTTTGCATAAAGTTTTCAAAAAGTCATTGAACTTTAATTTTTTTTCCCTTAACCATTAAACTTTACAAAATGTAATTTCTTCCATCGTTGGGAACTTCAAAAGTTTGTGTTTATCACTGAGCTTTACAAAATATTAAAGTTCAGTGACTAATGAGAAATTGTTTAAAGTTTAGTGATCCCTTGTGAATCTTACGTAAAGTTCGATAACCAATCAAGTAATTATCCTGTGTGTTAATTTCCAAAACCTAAAATGGCTATTTAAAAAAAAATTAGATTAGAATCTTATCAGTGCCCAGTTTTCTTTGCGCCCAAGAAATTAGTATTATTAAAATTAAATCCCCCAAAACCCTGCAAAAATTAGAGAAGATTCAAAGCAATGGACGTGATAAAGTCGCAGCAAATTTTATCACGACCGATCGAGAAGGTGGTGGTGCATCCGCTGGTTTTGCTCAGTGTCGTCGACCATTACAACCGTGTGGCACGCGACTCCAAGAAGCGCGTGATCGGGGTTCTCCTCGGCACTTCTTTTAGAGGCGTCGTTGACGTCACCAACAGCTACGCTGGTCAGAATCTATTGCATTTTTCAGATCTGATAATTTTATAGGACTGCAATATTTTTTCTTTTTGGTTTTCTGTTTGTGTATATATATTGGAGCTCCGTTAAGTTGAATTTTGGATTTAATTTTGATTCGGATTATTGAACTGGAGGGGGTGTTTATGGTAGTGAAAATTGCATTATTGTTTATGGGTTTAGTTTAGATCACGTTTGGCTTATCTTGGACAAAATAAACCAAAAAAATCCATAGTATCAAGAGGGATATGGCCTAAATAGTCCGGCTTCTCTTATACAGAAGAAGCAGAGCTAAACATGCTGTTAGAGTTATAGTTTTTTATTTATTGGAGTGAGGCTCCGTTTGTTCTTGTGAACAAATGAATAGTGTTTGGGGCAACGTTAAAGTAGAAATTTGGATGCATTGAGCTAAATATGGTTTGAATTTTGCTATTTTTGATATTAACTAGAAACGAGAGGTTTATTTTGATATTTTGCGGCCATAGAGAAACAGAAATATATCCTAAATGTAGCAGTGGAACATTTTGTGATTGGCTAGTGCTGGGATCTATTGACTTCTTATAGGGTTCCTCTTAAAAACTTCATGCTTATCTCTTTCAACTAAGAATTCCTCTGACAGCACTGGGATTGAATAGAATTTATTCTTGGATGTTTGTTCAGAATGCTTAATTCCTTGCCACCAAATGTGGTCAAACCCTTGTTCACAGTTTCTATGTTGAGTTTCTCTATCACTCATCAAAGTGTTTTTCTTTTCTAATGGTTTGATATTGCAATGGCTTTTGCCAGTTATTTTGGAGATCTATGACATTTATAAGCATTTTGCATTACTATATTTCTCTTCTCCAGTGATTAATTTAGTAAATAAGAACTTGCAATGTATCTAAATTCACAATTGAATACTCTTAAACTAAGCATGGTTTGGGCCATAATTATGAACAAATATAAATAGCATGTTTAAATCAGTAACCTTAATGATGGTATTTTGCAATACTGGCTATGACTGCTGTTATGCACTAATTAGCGAATTGAGCATTGTTGAGTTCAATGTGTTTTTGTGAAGCATTGTTAGAATTTTATATCTGAAGCACAATTTATGTTTTGTGATTTTCTTTAGATTTGTCATTTGTGTTTGGTGCTACTAAAAATCAAGATTTTAATTCAAGTCAGAGTCAACAATTGATTTTAATTACACATTTTATGAGACTCACAACTTTTCAATCCATCATCAACTTCTATCAATATCTACTAAAATCTGATTTTATTCCCCACCAAACAGGGGCTTAATTATCTTCCATTTTGTCTATTCAATATGGGTCTTCAGAGTCATGAGTTCCATCTGTTATCTCTCTTATTAATGGTTCGATATGTTCAGTGCCTTTTGAAGAAGAGGACAAGGACCCAAGCATCTGGTTTCTTGACCACAACTACCATGAATCAATGTTTTCCATGTTCAGAAGAATCAATGGTTTGAAGTTCATCTTTGTAATTTATAATTAGATTTCGTGCAGTATGATTGACTTGTAAATTCTATCAGCCAAGGAGCATGTTGTTGGTTGGTACAGCACTGGTCCAAAACTTCGGGAGAATGACCTAAATATTCACGGACGTTTTAGCGAGTAAGAACATCTGTCCTTCTAAATGAAAGAAATTTCATTTGCGTTTATTGGTTGTGCTTATTTTATGGGCAATTACATTTATCCTTTCCAATGAATTGATAAAGTTGTAGAAGTGGATAAGTTACAAAATATATAGTGAAAATATGTCCTGCCATGCATACTGCCGAAAGAAATTCTCATTTTTGGAAGTATTTGTTCATGTGTTTGCTAAATGAGCAATGTATTTGGGTTGGGTCCAAAGCAAAGATTTAGCTCTTGTTGGCTTTGCATTGTTGTATTGGTGTGGCATATAAGACATCTCTGATCTAATTTCATCCATCTTTTGGGTGTTCCTGTCGAGAATTCTAAACCCATATTTTACCTCTCTGCTGAGTTGATCGACTACTTGCTAATTTAAATAAATGAAAGACTTCATTGTGAAGGACAGAACATCCATTACTTCTATTTCATATACATCTGTATTTGACTTGAGATCATTTTCATTTCTTTGCTGGCCAGAAGCACTTGTTGACTGCATGACATGAGTATCATGTAACTCACCTTTTTAGAAATTGGCGATTCTTTACCTAGACAATAATTGGGCCCCAGAGTCCACTGGCTTCCTTGAGGAGTTTCAAACTTGAGTTGATATATCTGCATCAAAAGTTGTTTGCTTGGCTGTGTGTGGTCTTTGCTCATGTATGATCTTAGCTTATCCTGTAAGTGATGTTGAAGAGGACAAGCATTACATAAACAAGGGAAATCTAAGCTTGAAAGTAGCTAATGTTAACTTGAGCTACATTCATGCAAAAGACACCTGAGGCTGAATTGAAATATATGTGATCTCCTTCGTTTCTACCGACGTTTGCTAAATATATAATTCTAATGCTTCTAAAAGTATCTGTGGATTTCACAGAAATTTAAACAATGGAAATGACATCTTTAAAAGCATTACTTCAGTTTTTTCCGTTCTTTCTTTATTTTATTTTTTTCAAAGTGTGTAATATGCTTAATGGAGCTTCCCAATGTGTCAGTTGGTTTTTAATTTGCCATTCAGTTCCTGCTTTGTTGTGTCTTTGAACTATGATATTCTTCCATATCCCTTGCTTTTCTCTTTCCACTTCCAAATCCCTTCTCTAGTGCTAAAAATAGTTTGAAGTTTAGACCCCTCTTGCTCCCCCTCTCCTCTACCTTTCCCAAGTTGTTCTGATTTTCACGAAAGATTTGCATATCTTTCAATTTTTTTGCAGTATAAGTAGTCATTTAGATTACTTCACAATCCTTCCATTGGATTACAACAAACATCAGTTATCCCCCTCCATTTCTAGACATCTCAATCTTACCAAAAACATTTTTCTTCTAACACGTCTATTTCTTCATTAATCGCTCAATTTTGGCTCATATATTGCAGCTATGTTCCCACTCCTGTATTGGTCATTATTGATGTCCAGCCAAAAGAGCTCGGAATACCTACTAAAGCATATTATGCTGTTGAGGAGGTGAAAGAGGTATGGTTAAGATGAATACTGTCTAATGCGTATCGACTGGCTACCAACTTATATTCTGCTTGGTCAACAAAAACAACAAAATTTTGTAAGCTGTCTGATCTAATGGTTGGGCAAACTTGCAGAACGCGACTCAGAAAAGCCAGAAGGTGTTTAATCACGTTCTTTCAGAAATTGCTGCACATGAAGTTGAAGAAATTGGTACACTCATCGTAGTGCATTCGTTTATAAATTCTGCCATTTTGTTTTTATGCCAAAGATGATGCTGACTTTGCTAAGTCAACAGGAGTTGAACACTTGTTAAGGGATGTGAAAGATACGACTGTCAGTACGCTTGCAACAGAGGTTTCTTTGTCCACCCTTCTTTTCTAGTGCACAAGTGATATTAAACATTATATCATAATTGAATAACAGAAATGATAAGAAATGGCTTTCTTTCCTATCCAGGTGACTGGGAAACTTACTGCTTTGAAGGGGTTGGATGCTCGATTGAAAGAGATATGCAGTTATCTTGACCTTGTTATAGAAGGGAGGCTCCCGTTAAATCATGAGATTCTCTATCATCTACAGGTATTATTTTTTGTGTTTCATTTGAGTTTATTTGTGAATTGAACATGTAATTGGTGCCCCGTGTTCTTTTTCCTCGCCACTAACCTTGAAAAATTATTAGTTTAAGACACTCTGTTTAATTACACGTATTACATAGTTCCAGGTGATATCTGTGGCAATTATCTTCCAACTATATGATTTTCAAAACCTTTTTTTTTTTTTGGCAATGTAATTCATCACATCGATGTTGGGATGTAAGCGGGATGATCTCCCATGATGCATTCATTCCTATCTTGTAAACTTCAGCAAAACTCTAGTTACAATAATATTTTCCTCATTTTTTGTTATTTGGCTTCCTTTGCCTCAAAATTTCCATCTTCCATGAAGCTTTAGACACTCAACTCTGTTATAAATTGAGATGAGAAGGCCTGTCAGATTTGGTTTCTTTATTCCTTTGTATTTTAAATTTACTCTGGTCCAACTGTAAATGAGGTAGACGCCACAAAAAATTTGGAGTTACCTCAGCTCTAACCTCCTAACATTCCCTCTTCTGGATTCAGATAGCCTTCGTAGAAATTCATTCTTGCAGCATCACATCTCCACGCTTAAAAAATTTAAGCGAACTTATTGAGGACAAATGTTCTCCTCATAACTCAAAACTCCTCTTTTTTTTTTTTTTTTCCCTTTTTTTATTTTCTTCTTTTTTTTTTTTTTGTCTCTTTTTTTTAATTTTCGTCACTTTTTTGTGTTTGTCTCTTTTTTTTTTTTTGAATTTTGNTCCTAACATTCCCTCTTCTAGATTCAGATAGCCTTCGTAGAAATTCATTCTTGCAGCATCACATCTCCACGCTTAAAAAATTTAAGCGAACTTATTGAGGACAAATGTTCTCCTCATAACTCAAAACTCCTCTTTTTTTTTTTTTTTTCCCTTTTTATATAATTTTATTTTTGTTTCGGTTGGTGGGATGGGGTTTACTTTTTGTGGTGGATATTCATCTTTGCTACCAGTTTCATGAATTATTTCTATCTCATCTTGTAAATTCTCCTAATTTCTGCAGGATGTGTTCAACCTACTGCCAAATCTCAATGTGTCCGAGTTAATTAAATCTTTTGCAGGTAAAGCAGCTAAATGTAGATTGATATTTGCTTTATTTTCCGGTTCACAGCAGCATTGTTAGTTAGGATTCTCAAGACAATTCTTTAATGAATTTATTCTCTGCTCCCGCTTTACAGTGAAAACAAATGATATGATGTTGGTCATATATCTCTCATCCCTTATCCGAAGTGTGATTGCTCTACATAACTTGATCAACAACAAGGTGAGATACTATTGAATCACGCCTCAAAAGTTTTCAGTTTTACTGTCTGTCATCAATTTAACTAGAAGATCTATATAATTTTAGATCCCTGATGTTCAGTGGATATTCAGCCCCCGTTTGGCCCCCCATTGAAATTATAATTCATTTTTCTCTCTTCTTATCAACCACACATTCTCCAATAAAATAATGTTACACATAAACCCAAGATTTTTTCTTCTTTTTTAACCACTCTTCAAAAAANTATTACAAGTAAATCGAAACATTTTCCTTCTTTTTCAACTGAACATTAAAAAAAAAAAAAAACTATTCCAAAAATTATAATCTCAAATATTGGTGGCCAAACGAGGGCTCAGTAATCTTTCTTGTGCTGGACTATATCTAATTATGCCCTTGTTTGACATCCATTTTGGAGAAGAATTTGATTTGTAATAGTGATTGATGGAAGAATATGTGGTTAAAAAGTAAGGAGAATTTTTGGGTTTATGTGTAATATTATTTTATTGATAGAATATGGTTGAAATGAAGAAAGAAAGAAAAAAATGAGAAAGAGAATGAGAAAAAAAGGATGTCAAACAAGGGCTATGTCAACAATTAACATATCAATTTAATGGTTATTGTTGGGGATATTAATGTCGAAGCAATATAAGGATTTTTTTATTGGAATTAATGATTAAGGTTATGAATCAACTGTAATGCATCATAATCAGGATGAAATATTTGTTGACATGTCTAATTGCCTACTATACCTTCAAAACTGAAAATAATATAAAATCCCACCACAACATGCTTCTAGAAACTAGTAAAACTAAGCATTGCCAACCCACTAGGTTTTATACTTTTTGACATGCTTCGTTGATTACATCATTGTGACTCATCAAGAACCAGCAATTCGAGTGCACAATGCGCTAACTAAATTCAATGCACACAGCTGTGAGCCACAAAAAGTGCATCTTTTTTCCTCACTAGAACCATAAATATAACTTTTGATTGTTATTCTTTTACTTTAGTTTTGTGATTTTAACCATGCTAACTATGTTACTCTATGTGCTGTCCCAACAAAGATTGTTTGCCTGAAATTATTAGTAATCTGTGACTTAGACATTTTGAAAATGTGTTTCCAGATGCTTAACAAGGAACATGAAAAGGCTGAAGATGCAAAGCCGGTTGCTGTGCCAACTGCTACTGGAAGCTAAGCGTGAAAATGTTTCCTTGAGAGTTGGCTTTTGTGTGTATTCTAGTTTGGTGGCAGAACTTGACATCAGAAATCGAGAGCCTTACGAACAAAGGCACATACATCCTTCACTCAAGTCATGGATATCTTCTCAAAAGTTTCTTGTGATATTGTGGAACTTCGGCAAATGTCAGTCATTTGAAGTTAAACCTTATACGTAGAGTATCTCTGTCTCCTCTATTACTTGGCTAGGAATTGAAGTCTAGGTTGCGCAAAAGATGCACGTCTTTGTAGACGAATGCTCTCAATTCAATTGCAATCTTCTGAGCTATTAATTCATATTAGTGTGTGAAATGTGTTGGTAGCTCATTGCTTTCTATGAAAAGGTATGAGACCAAGATTGAGCGTGGAACTTCTCAATTTTTCTAGGTGTTCTCCTAAAGTAGACGATGAAGAAAATACAGTCCTATTGATCTTTTCTCCAAGTAATGCACGAGGAGAGAAACTGTTTAAGGTTCAATCAATCTGATTTTGCAATAAATCGTCCCGTTTTATCGAAAAGTCACAAAACAATATTAGGAAATTCTTGAAAAAAGTTTGAAAATTTGATATAGGGAGTGTAGGAAAAGACAACACACGAGCAGGACTTTAGTGATTCGACAGTGTCAAGTGGAAGGGTGCTGCTCAACGGATAAAAGTGACTAGGGATAAGAGGCCAATATTTTCCAAGAGCTCACATCGACGAGAAGGTTTAGCACCTCAATATTGGCTCTTCGTCACCTGAGATTGTAACATGTTTCAAGGGTTAGGTTGTTCGCCCATTAAAACAGTATGTGAGCTAGAATGCTTGCTTGAATATAGCTACTCCCATTAA
>CAIGRT010179960.1:0-11078 GCA_903798405.1 Fraxinus platypoda
AGATTTGGATCTAGGTCTACCCTTGTTCTTCCTTCTACCTCCATTACTACAAGACTCGCCACTACTTTGGTAACCATCATGACTGTTTTACCTAAATTGGGTTCTATCCCTCATCATGTGAATCTCACCGCTTTTCCTATTATGTTTTTCACCTCTAATTTCCATCTCCTTACTTCTAAGGAAGTCAACAAAAATTTCGGGCATCAAAGTGTCTCTACCATACTTAATAGCATTTTTTTACTTCCCTATAAGTATCAGGTATAACATTCAGCAAAATAATAGCCTTGTAAGTTTCAGACACTGACTCTCCACAATTAACAATATCTTGAACAAGTTTGTTAAACACGTCTAAATTGTTATCAAAATCTTTTAAAGAATCCATTTTGAAACTGAAAAAACACTCAAGTAAGTAAAGCTTGTTTAGAATAGATTTGAGCAAATACAGGTTTTTCAATTTTTTTTCCAAAGCTCTTTAGTAGTTTTCAGTTTACCCACTTTTCTCAAAACTGCATCAGCCAAGTGTAAAATAATTGAGGTATAAGCAAGCTCATCAGCTTCTTCTTTTTGTTCTTTTGAAAAATCAACGGGAAAGTTGCCATCAATGGCTTTTGAAACCTTTTGTTGAACCAAAATACTTCTGATTTTTTGTTGCCAGATTGAAAAATCACCTTTTTCGTTAAAAGTTCTCAAATCAAAGTTGCGCGTTGTAATTTTTAATAATCAATCAAAAATACAAGGTCACAATTAAGCCACACAAAGTAGACCTAGGTTCGCAAATATACATCATTTTAGATCCCAAGGTTTCGTAAGATTCACGATCTTAGATTAAGAGAATGTTCAAACGGGTAAGGTCTAGGTATTCTAATAACTTAACAGTGTAACAAGAGGTATGTCAAANACAATTAAGCCACACAAAGTAGACATAGGTTCGAAGTATACACCGTTTTAGATTCACAGGGTTTCGTAAGATTCACGATCTTAGATCAAGAGAATTTTCAAACGGGTAAAGTCTAGATATTCTAATAACTTAACCGTGCAATAAGAGATGTGTTAACTAGACAGTTTCACTCACGATATATCACAAAAGATAATATGCTACGATTTATCAAATAAACAAATTTCAATCAAGTAGTAACGAAGAGCAAGTAATTCCTAATTTCTAGCACATGCAATGGTTACCCCACACGGAAACCCCAATCTTATTATCACCCCACACGATGATGCACTAGTGCTGAAATTTAAACATGATTAGCCAATTTACTAGAGCAGACTTGCCTGAGTCCGTAAATTACGAGAGATATGAATTTACAGCTTTAGGGCCGCAATTTATTGCCCAAAGTAATTCAGTAAATATATTGCAGTTGCGACCGTCAAACCCACCAAGGGCAGAATCGTCCAATTTTTCCTGCAAAGCCTGAAACACAAAAACAATAATATCAGTACGTTCAGGAAATTAAAATAAGCAAACTGCCTAAAGAGAGCTCGTCAGAAAAAGCCTCTACGCGCCGCATCCGTAGGCAGTCTTCTCCACCACTCGCACCACACCTGGATGCGCCTCAGCTTGCAGAGTATGGGTATGGTCTCAGATTTTCAGGTCGGTCACTAGTTTGGCCGGAATCGAAGAAAATAGGTTCGAATTTTTAGAGAACACGCGAGTCTGCCTCTTCTTCTCCGTCGATTTTTACAGGGATTCACACCAACTCTGCTCTGATACCAAATGTTGTTTAAGAAACTCCAAAAATACCAAGAAACCAGGCTCAGTATTGAATCAACACCACAATGCTTCGACCAAATCCCAAACCCAAACACCACCCAAAGAGCTTGGTGTAAAGGATTTGCCCACAAAGAGCTTGGTGCAAAGGATGTTGCAGCCTCAAAGAATCACCCATTAAGGCCAAGGAAGAAGAAGAATAACAAATCATCGTCAAAGCACAAAGCTAAGGAAGACCAAACACAAAGCAAAAAGGGGGCTCTGTTTTTCTCTCTCAAACTATACGGCTGCACACACATTTTTCACACTCTTCAACAGTAAAGGTGCGGTCATTATAAAAGGGAAATTAGGTATGGCCTTTAGGTCAAAAAAGGTAGGGCCTAGTAGGAAATATGTAAGTGGGCTAACAAACCGAAAAAGTCATCCAGGTCTTAGGTTGGGCCATGAGCAGCACTAATTAAATTAGACTACTTCAAATGGCCCAAGTGGATTACATTATAGGTTTAGACAATTGTGGTGTTGATATACATTCAGTCATTTGATCGATGTCAACTGAATAAAACAACACTTACATCATTGCCCAGGGAGGTCGTTTGACAACAATTTGTCTAACACTTTCGACATGTTCATTAAAGGTCTTTGGTGGCAATATTTTTGTTAATGGATATGAAATTATAAGATTGGTGCTAATATGTTTGATTGACACTTTTTATTTTTGAACATCTTCTTTAACAGCAAAGTATTTCAATTCCATGTGTTTAAAGCCTAATAGTACTTTTCGTTCTTTGAAAAGAAGACTCCTGCAGAATTGTCACAATAAAGTTTCAACGGCTTGGCAATACTATTGACAATTTCGAGCCCTGAAATAAATTTTCACGGCCAATTTCTTTGAATTGTGGCCTCAAAGCATCCCGCGAACTCAGCTTCTATAGTGGATGCAACAATGACTGACTGTTTCGCATTTTTCCATGATATTGCCCTCTAGCCATAGGAACAGATAGTCAAATGTGGACTTTCTAGTATCCATACATCCAGCAAATTCTAAATCTGAATATTCAATCACTTTCAAGTTATCAGATTTCCTATACGTGAGCATGTGATCTGTCGTTCTTTGCAAGTATCTTAATACTTTTTTTTGCAGCTTTCCAATGATCAAGTCCTAGATTACTTTGATACCTGTCCAGTATTTCGACAGCAAAACTGATGTCTGGTTGGGTACAAGTCTGAGCATACATTAAGCTCCTAATTAGTGATGCATAAGGAATAACTGCCATTTATTTGTGTTCGAATTCGTTTTAAGGATATTGCATGAGACTAAGAGTGTTTGGTGGGGATTAAAATTTGATTTTTAGTGAATTGTGATAGAAGTTTTTGAAAGATGTGGTTAATATTGATTGTTTGACTTTAACTTAAATTAAAATCAGATTTTAATCCAGCTCAAACATGCCCTAAATTTGTCTCCTTTCTGAATTGGAACAACATTCGTTGAACAGTTTCTCATCTTAAATATCTCTAAAACTTTATTGATATATGCTTTTTGAGACAACCCTAACAATTCTTATGACATATCTTAGAATATTTTAATTCCAATCACATAAATCGCATCTCCCATATCTTTTATTTCAAAAATTTTAGAGAGATTTTTTAGTCTCGTGTAATAGACTAATATTATTAGTAGCCAAGAAGATGTCATCAACATACAGAATCAAGAATATGAACTTTCTTCCACTGACCTTTAGATATAATCATTGATCAAAAAAGTTTTCATTAAACCCAAAGGAAGTAATGGTATCGTTGAACATAAGATACCATTGACGGGAAGCTTGTTTAAGTCTGTATATTGATTTCTTTAACTTACACACCACGTGTTCATTTCTTTCAACTGAAAAAAATTCAGGCTGATTTATATAAATTTCTTCATCTTAATTTCCATTTAGAAAGACGGTTTTTACATCCATTTGATATAGCTCT
Source organism: Fraxinus platypoda (assembly GCA_903798405.1). Lineage (NCBI taxonomy): Eukaryota > Viridiplantae > Streptophyta > Magnoliopsida > Lamiales > Oleaceae > Fraxinus > Fraxinus platypoda. The sequence goes on from CAIGRT010179960.1 coordinate 3,683, forward strand.
AAGTCATAATGAGCTATTAAAGTCATTATAATCTTGAGTGAGTCTTTCTTAGAGACTGACGAAAAGGTCTCCTTACAATCAATGTTGTGTCTTTGAGTAAAACATTTGGTAACAAGTCTAGCTTTATATTATTTGATATTACCATTACAGTCCCACTAGGTCTTAAAAATCCATTTGTACCCAAATTGTTTTACACGATTCAGGTAATTCGACGAGATTCCAGACTTCATTATGTGCCATAGGTTTCAACTCATCTTTCAAAGCATCTAACCACTTATCGGAATTAGCACTCTCAATGGTTTGTGAAAACGAAAGTGGATCTTCATTAACAATTTCCAAGTCAAATTTAGACTCTTGAAGGTAAACCACATAATCAACAGAAATAGCAGATCTACGTTGTCTTTGTGACCTTCTTAATGCTATTTCTTGTAATTCATTTAGTGTAGGTTCATTAGTGACAATTTCATTGTGAGGTGTTCGATAATTTATTTGTTGTTATGGAAAATTGTTATGTTGTTCAACAATTTGAGGAACAACAACATTAGAAGAAGTTGGGAGTATAGAAACTTGAATTATAACCTCTTGTATTTCCACATTTCGTGGTTCTAAACTCCCACTAACTTCGCCATTTTGAATGAACCTAGCATTTCCAGTTTTGACAATTCTAGTACTATGGTTAGGACAATAAAATATATACACCTTTGATTTTTCCGGATAACCAATAAAAAATCCACTGATTGTTCTTGAGTCCATTTTGTTTTCATGTGGATTACAAATTCTTGCTTTTGTCGGGCAACCCCAAACATGCGGGTGCTTTAAATTGAGTTTCCTTCCCATCCACAGTTCAAAATGAATCTTTGGAACTAACTTACTAGGAACCATGTTTTGCAAATACATAGCAGTCTTTATTGCAAACATGCACAAAAAAAATGGGTAAAGAAGACTTGCTTAAAATACACTTAATCATTTCTATTAGAGTACAAATACGCCTTTCAGCTATACCAATTTGTTGTGGTATGTCTGATATAGTGTATTAAGAACATATGCCATGTCTTTCAAGAAATTTAGCAAATGGACCAAGGTATTGTTCAGTTTCATCATAGCTTCCATAATATTCACCATCTTTATCTGATCTAATGATTTTCACATTTTTGTCTGTTTGCCATTCAACTTCATTAACAAAGATCTCTAAAACATTTACAACTTGAGACTTTTCATGCAGCAGATAAACATAATCATAACGTGAAAAGTTGTCAATAAAGATGATAAAAAACCTTTTTTCCATCAAATGATGGAACATTAAAAGGCCCACATATACGGTGTGTATTATTTCAAGAAGTTGCGTGCTTCTTGTGACTCATTTTCCTTGTGTGTTTGGTTTGTTTTCCTTTAATACAATCTACATAGGTTCTAAGATCACTAAAATCCAATTAAGGAAGGATTCCATTCTTTATTAATTTTTCTATCATTTTCTTGGATATGTGACCCAAACGTTTATACCACAAGTTAGCAGATCGTTCATTTAATAAACCATTTTTAGTGCTAACATTATGATGCAAGGTTAAAAAAGTTTCGGCAAAAAGGTTATCAAGTTTCAATAAGGAAACAAAATTACAGGAAATAGAAGGTACATAAAGAGTTTGAAACAAATCTAAACGATGTCTGGTATCTAAAATCAAACGATAAGTTCCAATGGCTTCAACATGAGCTTTGATTCGATTGCCCATGAGAACAAACTTTTCATTCAGATTTATGGGCTATATTGAAAAGAACCCCTGCATCGTATTGGTAACATGAGTTGTACATCTGGAATCAATCCACCAAGTATTATAAAGAACTTCTGTCAAATTATATTCGAAACATACATAAGAAATAATCTTACATTTACTTTCGAACCATGCCTCAGGTTTCAGGTAGTCTTTTTTATGGTGCCCAAGTTTGCGACAGAAAGGACGCGTATCTTTCTTGTGTTCCTTTTTGTGGATTTGGGTAAAAGACTCATTTATCTTTATTAGTCCTTGCTTAATGCCATTTCCAAACATTTTCTTATATTTCTTTCCTACTCCTTGATGACTTACGAGATGAACTAAATGAGTTCCTTGATTTTTAAGCCTTGTTTCCTCTTGCATTAGCAAATTGTACAATTCATTCAAATTTCACTTGTCCTTTAAGGTATTATAGTTCATATGTAATGAATCATACGCAGGAGGCAATGAGTTAATGATAAATTCTACTAGGAAGTTCTCATCCACATTCATCCCAATAGTCTTAAATCATGCTGCAATGCTACTTATTTCAATAACATGATCATGCACGGTACTTTTTTCCAACACATTGCTGCCATGGGTTCATTGATTGGTCATGGTTCTTTATAATAGTAAAATTGAAAATTTTACACTTGAAATTTGTTGTTTTAAGTACCCAAATGGATAGAAGATGAGGTGGGGGGGGTGGGGTGAAAGTTGGGATTGGGAAAGAAAATAATGTTTTAAAGGTTTGGAATTGTGGGTGTTACAAATAAAAGTTTTGGGTGTAATTCATAAAAAAAATAAAAAGTTTGGGATCACACTTACAATTATTTCTTTTTAATTTTGACAATTTTTACTCTTTCTAATTTTAACGTAATTGGACAATAGGGGGTGGGTAGCATGTCAATTATGATTCGCACCTCAAATTTAATATAGGGATTTTTTCCGTCAATTCCGAAAGGTGGTGTTGGAGGGAGGGTATTGCACAATGGGTCTAAAAGGTGGGGTATTGCACTAATAAACTTTATTTTTTTATAACCTGTAGGTTTAGGTGGGCAATTAATTCTTAAGAGTATGTCTATTAATTTTAGTTGTCATTTAAACACCAAATGTCCAACTTGTGACACCCACCCACTTTCTTGATTTTCAAACAACAAAAATGGAAGAAATCGTGATGGAAATGAAGACTTCGTGGACATATTCGAACTCTTGTAGACAATTTATAAATGCCAACGACCAAGACTTATTGTTGCTTTCAATTTTTACTGATATTACTTTTGAATTTAATAATTTTCTTATTCACTACGTTGAGTTTTTTAAGCATTGTCTCTCGAAGAACTATACTAATTGTGTCATACGACCTATCATATGGACCACGCCGAATTGCACTAACAAAATACCAACAAAAACTTCCACTCTTAGATTCTCATCTTTCACTCTAAAAAGGGGCAGTCTCTAGGGTTCTTGTATGTACAGTGTACTGGTCATCTTCTTCCTAATTTTTGTGTTGCAAATTAGTTTAGAAATGTTGATTTTTGACCATTTTTGACCAATTATCAAACGGGCAGTTAGTCAATAAGGGAGTTCAAAGGTTGAAGGTGTTCCACTATTATTGCTCGTGATATGAACACGAGCTGGCTCACTATGTGGGTCGAGCCAAGCTGGACAGTGGACGAACCGAACTGTTCAACTCGACCCTTTTAACACTTGCATTTATCACATCCCATCCTAGTTGGTACAGCTTGTCATCCTCCATTATGGTATAATATCTCAAGATTTAAGGTTACTTTATAAGAAATTTTTCCATTGAGCTTTCCTTACTTTTTAAGAAAAACAGTTTAAAAAACTAATAAAAAAAATGCCTTACACTACTTTTACTTTGATGATCTCAACATGCAAAAATCTAATATATGCATAGGTATCAATTACATCGAAAATATTAAAATAATTTATTCCAAAATCTAATTGTTACTTATGTCCAATATGCACAAGAAAGAGGAACGTGGTATGGTGGTTTTAAGATGTATCTTACAATATTTTTTCATACATTACAAAGTTGTGCATCATGAAAATTGATGATCATAAATAGTTTTTTTTTATTATTATTATAATCAATATAGCTAAATCTGAGATTAGGAAAAAGAAAAAAATAAAATCAGTTCTCGACAAACTAAGTCAATTTGAAGGATTCTCACGAAGCCACAATGTCCATCTATCATGTCTACCTATTTATATTTTCTTTTTATTACTTTAATTTTACGATATGTTAAAAAGTAAAATAGATGAAAAATCAACATCGATATAGTGAGACTATGTCTTTTCGGTAGCATGAAATGTGGTCGCTTCGCATGTTCATGCTTTGATTTCAATTTTCCACTGTAATCTTTATGAGAGTGGAGTAAAATTAATATACTTCAAAAAGAAAAATTCACACCAGAAAAATAGAAATGATACCCACATTTATGTTTCTTTTACCAAAAGAAGCACCTTTACTTCAAAAGGGCAAAATGATTCCTAACTAAGCACCAGTGCAAAATTTTCAAAAGATGGTATTCTTATTCCATCTTGTATCTTGTGTTTTATAGTCAATGCAAGCATTTATTCAAATGAAAGGATAAGAATTGTCCATGTGTCTATTTTACTTACTTTTTCTAGTCTATGTTGTGATTTAATTTTTAACCAATAATAATAATGATTAAGAATTTGAAATTGACAAAGAAATAATAACACAAATTTAATTATACCTATATCTACGAGAGTGAAACGGCTATAATTTTATTATATATGAATAATAGGGTTATATCATTTATATATTAACCCTAGCTATAGCACATACAAGACTTTAGGGCCCATACAAGATTAAAAGGAAAAAAACTAAAAAACATTCCTTTACTGTAGTCATATTTATTCCAGTAAATATGTGTTCCACTCTAATATAAGCCATATATTATAAAAAAATCTAATTTTTAGGGATAATAATTATTTTTTATTATGTTAAATTAAACATAATAACTTCACTCCGGTATTCTTTTTCATTTCCGTTTGTCTACTCTAATAAAATTATAACAATGATATGTTTTATATGATATACAGGGCCGACCTGCCTTACTTGGATAAGAACCCCAAATTGTGCAAGGTTAATTGACTTGTTGAAGAAAAACTGAAATTATAATTAAGAAATTCTTAAATTAGAATTTGGATATGCAAATACAAGACACTAATAAAATTTGAAAATATAAGGGGTCGTTCTCTTCGTGTTTCAATTTTGTGTTTTGAGTTTTAAATTCGTTTTGTGTTTTGTGTTTTGAGTGTCTGTTTTGGAATTTCTGAAAATGCGTTCCTTTTGTCATTCTGAAAAACAGTTTTCGAAAACATAAAAATGGAAAACGCGTTTACTTTGAAATTTTAAGAATTTTTTTTTAATAATATTTTATTCAAGAAAAATTGATTTTTCAATAAATAATAATGGTTTAATGTTAATATAGTATTAAATAACATATACATTTTGAAATTGGTGAAACGTCAATTTTTTTTCAAGATATTAAAAAGAAACATAAATTACATTTGATGAAACAGTTCAATCGATACTGTTAGAAATTTACGTGTCATGACAAAATAAACAGATACTGAACTACATACAAAATAAATCCACGGAATACAACATAAATAAAATTATCACAAAATGTATAAGTACTTTATGACTGAATTTAAACACCAAGCAAATAAGAGTCAGTCAAGGCACCTCTTGCAGGCATACAACTGGATTCCATACCCCATTTTGCGGACTGCCGTCGTTAAGAGTAAAACTAGTGATATTATATTGGAAATAAATATAAGTGACCAATATTGTACTACTTTGTACAATATTAAATCCACCCAAGAAGTTTTAATTTTCCACTGGTAAGGAAATATAAAATGAGTTTAGCCACAATGTTCAAGCACAGGTCAAGAAGATGAGAAAATGACAGTTGTGTGCACTTCATTTGAAAATTTTGAACCTAGCAGCAATCTTTATTTGGCTAATTTTCCTGGAATCAACATTGTAGTAACATTATCATTATCATAATTTCAGCAGATTACCCGAGCATTCAATTACCTCCAGACACCAGATATACAATGTAGTAACATTATCATGTGCACAAAGAAATTCCAATGAGCTTCTGTATATAAGAAACAAGATGACCAATCTCATTCTCACGAAGGATCTTGAAAGTAGGATATCTAACACATAATTAATGAAATTGGTATAATATGCCCAAACTGCGGTACAATATAGAAAAAAAATGATACTAATCAGCATCTAATAATGAAAGACTTGCTATTAAAGAACCGCATATCGGCTAGGTTGCGCTGAACTAGGAAGTGATGAAGCTTGCATTGTTATTTCCTCCAAGGCACGTTTGAGTTCAGCTTTTGCCCTCTTGACAGATTGCTCAGTAGGGCCCTCAATAAACAAGTACAGCTTTCGTTCCCCTGGTCCTGGAACCCAGCCAGGTGCAAAATACTGCCCTCTAGTTGTAATGGCAGCCCCAGTCCATTCAGAGATTGGACCTAAAGTTTCCTTGTGGGTCACCTTCCAACAAGCATTTTGTGGAAAATCGCTTATCTCCAATTCTGCTTCATAATGTTCAGGCATGGCGTCAGCCTGAATCTTTACTAAGTTATGCTGCAAATTCATGGCTGCTGCCAATGCCGCAAGTTCAAGTTCAAGTTCTAGACCATCATCAGCAAAATCGGACAACTCAAACTCAAAGCTCTTCGAAAAAATGAAAACCCGAGCACCTGCATTCCAATCAACAACACCATCGTCAACGTCCTAATTGCAAAGAATAATGCTATCTATCATTGGTAATGATCATCAATAGTCTAGGTAGCAGTGGATCCTTGAAAATGTAGTAAATCAAGGGACCATTGCGTTCTGTTTTTCGTTTCCACACAATATGTGACTATACATTGAGAGACATGACACAATAATTATACTGAAATAAGTGCAATCACATGTTTGCATTTAATATCGTGCATTGTGTTGTGTTANTGCGTTCTGTTTTTCGTTTCCACACAATATGTGACTATACATTGAGAGACATGACACAATAATTATACTGAAATAAGTGCAATCACATGTTTGCATTTAATATCGTGCATTGTGTTGTGTTAAATGGTCCTGTCCATCATGTGAACTATTTAACTACACCAGCAATTGCTGAGGATGTTTCCGAATCTTGATATCAGAGTTTATTAAACTCAAACAATCGATTTAAAACTCAAAGGAGCATTAGGAATTCAATATTGATGTGCTCAAAGGAGTCACCATCAAGCAAGTTAAATCCCAAACCAATTAACTATAAACAATATTGACCAATAAATGGCCTAATTGAAGTTCTTTTGTTACTTACAGTGAAAGATGTTGAACTGGGTTTGGTGAGAAGTGTAGCTTGAGAAAAGTTGCAGAGGCTGAAGGCATTCTGGCTCTGGAAAATGTAGAGATTGTAGTGGTATTTGTGCTGGAAAATTGTTAAAACATGAAAACCCAAAATTAAATGCAGGTCCATTTTTATACTTGTAGCTGTAAATAATTGCAGTAAACACTTACTGACAGCATCTCCAACTTAAACTTGAGGATTTCTCCATTCTGAAACTCCATCCAC
>CAIGRT010179962.1:0-24939 GCA_903798405.1 Fraxinus platypoda
TCCCAATGGGCTTCCAAAATAGAATCTCAACGTGACATAGGACTCCAATAATATTCCAAATTTGAATTTTTCATGACATGCACTTCAATTAGAATTCTTCAATTACTTCAACAAGAAATTCGGGTCACATCCAAATTCTAACAAGAGTCACAATTATATGTGTTGTAATTTAAATAATTGAATTGGGGGTGAAAAGACACCAAAAAATCGAAGAATAGGCGCCAAATTACCTGTTCGGGGCATTATCCGGGAGCGGGAGGAGCACACCCAAAAGCATGGGACGAGTGCCCAAGGGACCTAGACAATCGCCTAGTAACTTGAGGTGGATGCCCCCATAGCCTAATCTGGCACTGGGTGATCCAACCTTGTCCTTTACCGCATCAAACATTCTGCAAATATTTCCTCAACTCTTGGCAATGTTTCCTCAACTCATAATTGCATTTGGCAATGTTTAAAATCGACATTATTTGAAAATTCCCGAACATAATTGTTTAAAAGTGAGATTAGAAGTAGACATTTTTCCACTTCAATAACAAGTTAAAGCATATTTTAAAAAATAAATTATTAATAAAAGAGGGCATTTTATGTATTATTTATATTGTATGTTCAACTATTGGTGAGTGGACTTAAACCTAACTTTACAATATTGGCAGCCCATGTGCCGAAGAATTTGGGGACAAAAATATTCTTGTTAACAAGAAATTGACCCATGGAGAAAGATGGAATAACATGACAAATTATAGTACCATTGCATTTGAGAATTCCAGCATAATTAGTCATTAAATTGTTCTCTCTTCTAATTACAACAAGACATGTCATTTTATATAAGACGTGTGTGACTTGTGTACACCCAAAATGGTATTAAATTTAGAGAAATGATCTATTAACTTTTTAAAATTGTTAGACAATTGCATATTAATATTGACTCTATAAAGAGAGATGGTATTCTACTCAAGCATTAATCAGAGGTGGTGGTTGATAGCTTCGACAATTATATAAGATTTTGTGTCGAGAATAATACAATGAACTAGATTTTGTTAAAAAAACTGTCATTTGTTCTCAAATGCATTCGTTCACAATTAGTTAAACAATTACTAAATAGGATAACCTTAATATTGGCAAATGTTAGATTGTTTCAGTATTAGTTGTTAAAAGAACATACATGTAAATGTAATGTAGTGATTAAATTACAAAAGAAGACTCCATAAGAGCATTACTGCCTTTACTTTTTATTTTAATTAAAAAAAAAAGAGTATAATAGGTAGTTTCTTGGCCTTTTGTGCTCAAGTCCAACACTCCCAACTCCCTCTAAGAAAAAAACAGCACACACTATGGTAAGGATAACACCCAAACAGTGTCATTAAGTTGTCCTTATAAGAAGCATAATTAATAACACATTAAGCCTCAACCCTCTCACTCTCTAATCCCACCCCACCCACTCCCCATCCAAGAAGGGCATGGATGATCAAAGCTTTCTTCTTAATTTGGCACACTTGTATCAAGAAAAGGTGAGAAACCTTAATTTCATTACTTCAAATGTAGAATTACATTTGCTGAGTTCATTAATCTTTGGTTACAGCAACACAGTATACTATACATGTATCTACCTTCTTCCATTCGACATTCTCAGTCGAATCTGTTTGAACTATGATACATGAGATGGATCGAAGGAATGCAGACAATATAACAGATAAGATTTTAGTTTTACTAGATCTAAGGTGTGTGTTCTGTGTTTTGAGCAGGGTATGGATGGGCTGAGGCAATCTCTTTTATTAACTATGGAGTTAGAAGACACAAGATTGAAGGCACAAGAGGAGCTCAAAATGAGAGATGAGCAAATAGTTCAACTCAAGATTATGCTTAGCAGAGCCATCAAAGAGAGGGATGAAGCACAAGACAAATGCCAAAAAATGTTCTTTGGGAAACTCTTGCTCCAAAACCAGTGCCAAAAATCGACTACAAGCATTGAAGATGAGCCCAGAAGAAGATCGGATTCCATTAATGGCTTTTCTTCCTCAGATTGTGAAGAAAGCATAGTTTCATCACCACCCCAGGTGGAGCCGCTGCCGCCGCCACCAACTTCAGCAGAGTTACCAATTATGCCTAACAGGCCATTGCCAATAAAAGGCAAGCTTTTGCAAGCAGTTATGGAAGCAGGGCCACTCCTTCAAACACTCCTCCTTGCCGGCCCTCTTCCACAGTGGCGCCACCCTCCACCACCACTTGACACCCAGCAGATTCCACCACCACCACTAAAACCCATTCAGCAAGAATTATTCCACAATATCATTGCCACCAGCAACATAAACAACTGTGGCAGGATAGAGAGAAAAAGAGGCTTCTGTGCGGACTTTGATGGTTCCATTGAGTCAAAATATCAGAGAGTCGGTATGCATTGATATGGTTACCTTTATAACAATTTTATGTTTCAAACTTTCATACTTACTAGTGCAGATTAGGAGGGTGGAAGTGGAATTGCAAGAAAATTATGTAATTGTACAGACTACAATGGTTTGATTTAGGAAGGAAAGAAATGGTTGGTCATCACGTGAAACTTTTCACATATTTCCCTTTTTCAATCCAATTAACTCGAATATTTATTCAACGAATAACACCTAATATCTTATTTTAATTCTGACTTGTTAACTACTTATTGGGATCTCAATGACACACTACAACAACCGGACCACTCAATAGTAGTAAATAACAAAATTCCGATTCAAATGAAATTGTTAACATGGTATGAAAGTTATATTCTTTATAAATTTCAAATCGATTACACAAATCTTTTAGCCTCTTTAGAAAAACGCAATACACACAAGAATTATAGTTGATTTTTGCTACAATGGACCCGGAAATTGAAAAAATAATCATGTTCACATGTTATCTCACTTAATCTTCTACATATTCTTCTTGGACTAAGAAAATCAAAAAATTCTGACGAGTTTTCAGCAGAAAATGACGGATATAATTCTGAGGGGTCGGGTCCAACCCTAAAGAAATCTCTTTAAAGACTGGTCCACACGGCATAATGAACTCTCAAATTCAATGCACGGATCATTTACCCCTTGACCCTAAAAATTCATTCGGCTAAATCATTGCATCTTAAGTTGATACAATGTCAAGGTCATTCACATGCCCATGTGACAAATGTCAAGGTCAAGGTCAAGGTCGTCCAATTCGCATTTGATACAGCAGATTGGAAGAACATGTAAAAACGTGTATATGTCGCCCGTACATGTTTGATACAATAGACTGGATATAATTATAGAAGAGACGTGCGAAAAATTTATAAGTTGTTTATTGCCCTATCCAGTCTAGACGAATGTACCAAACATAAATACTATACTAGCAATGGATACGGTTTGTTCTTTTCCTCAATCATCGTCATTTTCTTCTTGATTGTCTCGTTGATTGTGCTTCTGAGCGGTATACATCTCGGCTACCTGATGGACCAAAACCGAATGTGAAGTCAACATGAGACACAGAAATCGAGCCAGTGTAAAATAAACTGAAAGAAAAGACCAAGAAAGGTCAATGTTCTTCACCACATCAGACGACGAGGCCTGCTCGGGACTCTTGTCTTCTCGGATACGAAGCAAACGAGGAAATCTCAGTGAGATTCCCTTTGTAAAGATAAAATGAACATGTAAGGAATATAACATATATATAGGAAACGAAAAGCCACGTTCACCAACCACAAACCTAAATTCATTTCAATTTCCACAGGTTGCACATAAACAGGCAAAAAAAGCAGTAAAAATAGAGTTCATGCTTAGTACACAATATTGAATGTGGCTCGATAATATAATGAACAAGATATAAGCTTCTTTTTCTTCAATGATACTGTCCAGTACATGCCAAGAGAGAAAAGGGGATAAAGGATACAAGACAACATAATCAAAAGATAATACTCTATTGCAAAGGTCTTGAGTGTGTCAGTTCAAGGTTTCACGTTTATATGTTTCTGTACAATTTAACCAAGCTTACACATGAGATTAGTCATTAAGTTCCATAAGAGCGCAAAAATGGTACCTTATCAGAATCTACAATACCAATGGCAGCACGATGAACAGGGCTTATAGTCAGATCTGCAGCTTTCACCTCCCAAACCTTGAAGAGAATGCAACATAAAGCAAATCGCGATAAATGGATATACTAATATTATTTGTCTTGTTGCCTCAACCTTAAGGTACTATATTCACACTACTGAAAAGATTTAAGAAACAAGTAAACAAGCAAAATCTCATGGACACTAGACAAATTATGTCTATCCATGCTAAGCTCATCACTTAAAAAAAAGTTTTAAATTTTTCACTTCCTCCCACACAATGTTCATACAATACAAATTTTCACCGTGGATTAGATGTTTAACACGACATTTCTACAGCCATGTTTGGCTATCAATTTTGCTCAAAAGACTAAATGCTTTCACTTTCCATATATTTATCCTCAGGTCACTCAGTTCTCAACCTTCTCTTTGCATGCTGTTCCGGTGAAAATGTTTTCAAAGCATAGAAGTTTTATTTGACATGCATTATTTCCCCTATAGCTTGAGCCATTTGCACAACTACTATCAAAATAAAATTTTCTTAATATTTATCCATCTCTCTTCAAGCCAATAAAAAGTACTAGCATGATTGGTCAGCAAGATTCAACAATCCTATAAAAAGGTACTTAGCTCCTTTTTCTTATTAATATTCCAGTCTTGTGTATTAATGTGTACAAACATGCACTACTATCCGTTCATTCATCCAAATGGCCAAGCAGAGTATCTGTGGAGCTCTCATATCACACACGGCACAGTAACAGGGGCAAAATCCGAATGTTGATGCAAAGGAACAAGGAGAAAATAGTCCCCTTTATCATAATTCATAAAGTATCGTTAATAAAATAAAATACAGGTAAACTGTAGCATTGTGTACTATTAACAAAATAATGAAACTTGGTGCACAGAATTAACAAAAGAGATGCTTGCAATGAGCACAAAATTAAGAAAAGCAGAAATTCAATGAGTGTATGAAATACTGAAAACCATTTAAAGTTAGAAACAAAAGATGCTCCTTCCTACCTCAGTAGGCTCAAACCAGACATCTGGATTGATTGAATCTGAATACCTGTAGTATGACTGGAAATAACGTGTATGTTAGAGGAACATGAAATTCCATTGAAAATCCCATAAAAAGGGCAAACCTGCCACAAAGAAATAAATACGAATTTGACTTAACCTTTGGCTTGGGAATGACTTTAGAACGAAGGCTGACAGAACGTTCTTCAAGCATTGCTTCAGAAAATCCAGTGCCTAAAATCACAAGTCTCCATAAAACTTAGAGGTTGACGATATGAATAGGTAGATAAGTTTCTTTATCGCCATATATCAGCATTAATATGTTCTGTCATGCAGGTAGAAAATCTTTATACTGACACAATAGCTTAATGCAAGAGTCAAGAAGAAAAGCATACCAATTTTACAGATGCTTTGAAATTCCTCCTTGTTACTGTCATAACAAGCAAGGAGAAAGGCACCATATACACCTACAAAAATAGCACAATCATTAACAGTTGTAGGAAGTAAACTTAAGCTAACAATAGATTAGCAAAAAAAAAATCTAATGATTGAAGGAGAGAGGATAAGCATAACCATTAAAGTGGTTACATAAAGAATGAGATCCTGAATGTAGTCCATAGTTGAACGCTAATGCATATTGCATGGAAACAGAAATTTATAAATGGTTAATATCATCCTAATTGAAGAGAATTTTGTTAAAGTTACCAGTGCGTTTTCCCCTGCCATGGTAAGCAGCAATGGGCACCAAATCCAGTGAGTCACCAATACTGTAAAGTATAAAAATTTGTTCATAAATTTCCTGACATGGTTAAGCAGCATTGTTAGTTTAAAGCAGTACGACATGACACTTACCTTTCCATGTAATCTTTTTTCAATTTTAACCAGTTGTGAGACCGTTTTGAAGGTTCATATGTAGCGTCTTTACTCAACGTTTTGATGATCAACCCCTCGCAACTGTAAAGCAGGATGAGCAAATGACACAAAACAGAAGGAAAAAAGCCATCGATTCTAGTTAATTGGTTCTGGAAAAGCTGCTAAGCGAATTATAATGCAGCACATAGTAAGAGGATTGCCAAATCATCGAATCCTGAAAATATAAGTTACTTGATTTCGGTTACTCCTGAAACTTGCCTTCATAGTGACCGGCACCGGAATATGTGCACATCTGGTGAATGATACAGTAAGGAGATTTCTTAAAAGCTAAGAATAATATATGATGGACAGATACAAAGTGAGATTTATGCTATCAAGCCATCAAGCACCTTAAATTAACATGGCCTATGCCATGCAGTGAACTAGCATGGCCTTAGCATTAGTATGACCACTAGTATCTAAACAACCAAAACAAAGTGAGCCTACTGGTAGGATAAAAGAATAACAAGGATAAGGGAAAATGAAAATGAAAATTTTCAGCATAGCCTGTGTTTTAATTTCAAACTCGATAATACTGATGAAATACCATGATTAGCATTATAATCACTCTACTGTGACATAAAAGTGAAGTGAAACCATAAATTTAAACATAATCAAATGCATCGAGTACTTGGGATTGTGCAAAACCAAACAAAAATATCATTATGATTTAATAGCCATGACACGGATAAATAATACCACTGACAAAGTTAGTTAATTTTCACAAGCTATCCACAATGCAACACCACGGAATGAGGGAACTTAGTATCTCCATATTTGTACTTCATACACCTAAAACAGAAACTAGATAAGGAAAAAAAGCACCAGGTAGTCTCCAGTTTTCTCACCGGAACAAGCATCATCATATCAGCTTAGACGACAGCCATGTGCAGTGCATTCATGAAAATGTAGGTTTCAGGACTATTGCACAAACACATTATGCATGCACAACAAACTTAACCGCAGGGAAAAAATAATTAAGACAGAAGCAATAATAGCCATAGGATGAGAGACATAGTTGGCTTTCTAGGAAATGGCTTTATCGGTAAATTGCTTTATATATGGGAAAAAATGGGGAAAAAAGGACCAGGACATTTTTGGTTCTCTCTAAAAAATAAGCATCACATCAGCTTAGACTAAATTATGTAGTGTATTAATGATGATGTCGGTTTCAAAATTATTTAACGAGCTCATTAAGCATGCATGGCAATAAACTTAATTGCAACAATAAAAAATACAACGAAGAAATAATTGCCACTGGATGAGAGGTATAGTTGGTTTTCTGGGACACAGGTAAATCGGTAATGACTATATATGTGGACATTAGGAATTCATAGATCAACTACAAATAGATTTTTGTCATAAATGAAAAGAACTTATAAGTTACCTAGAATCAACAGCACCATCAAGAAACTTTTGTATTTCCTCAAGATCATTTGATGTTACAGCAGTGGCAAACTGGAAAAGACCTTGTTCTTCCTGAAAGGACTTGTAAAGATGCTGCACAAAGGCACAGGCTTGAGAGATCAATAAATATTTCATGTCAAGATGGAAGCCAATAAAGTAGACAAACATTAACTTTGTAACAGTCCAATTTTACAATCCTATTTTGCTACAACGAAAATAATAAAAATAAAAGAGGGTGGGTTGAGGCAAAAACTCACAAAACACAGATCTTTACTTCGTGAAAGATATCAAGCCATAGTAAAATAACTAATTCAAAGACTCATCCTCTAAATAATAGGAAAAGAGGCAATTTACGGATATCAACTTTCAAATTTTACTAAAAGGGGCAGAGGAAGAATCCTTTTGAGTCACCCAGGATAAAGATGCAGTAATTGATGCACAAGACCAAATTAAAAGGACGGAAGATTCAACAATTGATTCGAGAAGCTAAATTGAAAGAATGGAAGATACAAGTACATGATATTAGCCACTGAAACCAGTGCTATTAGCATTCATGGATTAGGTCTCAATGTTCTATAAGATTGAATCCTACAATTGACATTCAAGCCCAGTTTAATTTCTAAAGTCATACAATGCTCAAGGTCTTCATTTGGATTGTTGACCCGATCCACATAGTAGAATAAACATGATAACCTAGATAGAAGGCTCAAACATGCTAAAAGATCTAAAATGTTCCTAACAAGTATAATCAATAGTTTATCAACTGCGTAACCAGAAAAGCTGTTTAGAAACAAATAGAACCATTCATCAATAGCTACAAAGTCTAAGATAGTTAAGGAGACAAGGATATCATACCTCTCTACGAATGTCAAGCTGCTCTTGCAGAAGCTCTTGTCCATTAAGATACAAGATATCAAAAGCAAATATACAAACATCTTGAAACTAAAGTGAGTACTGTTGTTTCTTACGAGCACGTGTGCTGAGGACCTGTCAGAGACATATTTGGTAAGTGCATGGTTTCATATGATATTATCTGACATCAAAACAGACGGAACCAAAGATGTTATATTAGGCATATACAATACATATATCTGAAAAAAGTAGCCAAGAGAAAACAAAGTGAAAAATAGAAAACTTATTAGCAGATGAAACTGACAGGTAAGAAAAATAGCAGTGGGGCCCAAACAATTGGGCCAATATTTACTTTGCAGTCAAAGAGACAACCAAGATTTTACTTCTAGTAGAAAATAGAAATAAAAAAACCTAAAATAAAAATTATTGACCTGGAAAGGCAGGATTTTCTGTTTCTCACGGTCGTATGCAACAAGTTCACAGTCGAGGACAAATGACATTAGAAGGTTTCTTCAATCTGCAATCACACAGCCAATGTTCAGTAACTATTGACTAAAAATTATAATGTCAGAACTAACTTTTTAAAATTCATGAATTTGTAAAACACAGAATAAAACTTATAGATGCACGTAAATGCTATGCGTTTTTAACATGAATGACTACAATACACTAACCGAAGTATAAAAGACCTAGGAACTCATAAAGGTAGCTTCTAAATATTTTCCAGGCAGAGTCCAGCTAGCAGTACAATTTTATCACTGGATGCAGAGTCCCACTGAAATAGACTAAATAATATGTATGTACAAGAATTTCAATACATACATTACATTACTATAAACGAGGAGGAAAAAGTATCCACTGTCATTAGTCTTGTATTTTATATCGAAAGGACAAGACGTGCAATTTTGTTGAGTAAATTTTAGCGGTTTGTTAATGAGTTGCCCAGTATTTAAAGTTGCAATATATCATATTCAACCAACCAGTTAGCTGTTACATTTTACAAGAAGCCCAAGATCATAAAAACGAACCCTACGAACAAAATGAAAGTAACCATCAGTTTTCATACAAAATCCATTTCAATCAAATCACCCTTAGTATATGACAAAACAAATTCAATAAAGCATAGCTGTTCCCGAAATTTTTTTACATTACCGGTAGAGGAGTAATGCTGCAATTAGTTATCATATTTCATAGATCAATTAAGGTAACTTCCATAGATACATATGGAAAAGAATACCTTGTGATAGCAGCAACAACATCAGGAAACTTTCCAGTATTCCGTTCTGCATTTCGACTATATATCTCTACTGCACCATTTCCCATATAATGTATCTACATGAAGCATTTACAGTTATTGCATACGAGATTCATGTTGGCCAACCATCAATAACTTTAACATATTTCTTTTACAAAGAATCATTACCTGAGCACGTTCTCCATCGTACTTGTATTCGCAGGTAAACTCCATGTCTTGAAACTTCTCCACAATTTCTGATACTCCTTTAGTCGGTTTAGCTAACATGGGTCCAACTGGAATACCCGGTGAAAAGCTACAAGTCTTTGGGAGATTCCATACACCACCAGCGAGAAGAGCAGGAACGATCTTATCATAGACCGGAATTACAGAGTAAACTTGTTTCACAAGTTTCGCAGCCTGACGAGCATAAAGGGTCATATGGAAGATATTAAGGCTATGTTTGATACCAATTCTCATTTTCAACAGTAAATCAATTCTCATTTTCAACCACACATTCTTCAATAAAATAATATTTTCTATCACATCAATAATCTTATCTTCTTTTTCAACCACACATTTCCCATCATATCACTATTCAAAATCAATTCTTCCCCCAAAAAATCATCCCTACCAAACACACACTAAATACAATAAGAGACGTTCTCTCTTAAACTTGCACGTTATATGCATATACTAACATATTAAATGCTGTTTGATAGAAACAAACATAGAAAACAGAAACATAAATCTAAGGGAGTCAAAAATCTGATTCTAAAAGATTATTTTAATCTGTTATGATCATTTACCATTTTGACATAACATCAAACAAGGAGACGAGCACAGACCAGATAAGCTTTGTCCAAGGACTTGTGTAGCAATGCACCGAAGTAGGAAAATAGACTTGCTTTGACAATCATATGTTAAACATCTTCATATAACCATGATAGCAATTTCAGTCCCTTGAAAGCTTTTGAAGCTTTAGTGGTGCCTTTTCTCTTTAAACTCCACTACTCACCAGAGCTTTACCCTTGTTATCTGAGATCGGCATGTCTATTCATCTTCTTACAGCATTTTCAGACTGTCGGATTACATTCTATTGTTAATAGTTTATTTTGCAGATATTACCATTTCTTGTTTATTCTTCGTAGAGTTAGCATATCTATGCATTAGAAAGCACCTTAATTTTTGTTCTCAAACAAATCACAGATTAAAGAACTTTGTCCAGATGTAATGCACAATAATTTACCTCTTCTAAGGGATTATCAACATTTGCAGGATGGGATGACTGCTTCTCAGAATACACGGCAGCATGCCCCAGTGCTGCCAAGAGAGTTTGTTCTGCCAAACCAATGCGAAGTTTTGTCTGCATATTTTACTGAAACTACGTTTACAATGTGTGACGAGACCCAAAAGCAATATCAAACAGTAAGCTTGTAATAACCTGGAGTAGACGAATCAAAAATTGAGGTTCACAATCAGTGGCCGCAACTAGTAGTCCCTTTATGTGATTCTTTTTCTTCTCTTGACTATCCTTGCCGGATTCCTACCAAAATACAAATATAACTGAAGATAAACTTAAGGACAGAATCAAAAGGAAATAATCACTTCCAGCACTATTGACTTTAAAAGAAGGAGGAGAAAAGGAATCCCTTTCCCACACTAATGAATAGGTGACGAACAGCAGTCAATTGGTAAAATGAAAACAGAGACCTCAAAACATTTGTCATCTTATCTGTAATATTTTAAGTTTGTCATATCATGTGAACAGGTTGACTGTTTTAGAGCTGCTTGCACATTGTATAAAAGGAGTGGGAGAGCAGGGCGGAAAGGGATAGGGAAGCGATCAAATTCTTTCAGAGTACACCGATTGGATCCTTTCCGTCCTACAATCCTCCACAATTCAACTAGACAAACATATCTCTAATGATAAACTTTCTTATCAAAAACTAAATTATATGTTTCAGGCATTTGTAGGATATAGTAATCAATGACAACATTAACTTCGACTGCATATGTAGCAGTGGGGGTATGCCCATATCTTCAGAATGGGATAATTAACTCTAAAAATTTTCTCTTTGGATACACGCCGATGACCATAGGAGATGGTGAATCTGAATCGGAGACTGTACATAAGGTGATGACACAAGATCAACTTTGAACAAATCCAAAAATGAATAAGGATGACAACAGATTACCTTCGCAATGAGCCGAAATGTATCAAAAACTTTGGAGACAGTTAATGCTTCTGGTTTACGCATCAAAGGCTGTGACGAACGGCTTGCTTTCGCAACAAGGCCTAAATCTCCAAGCTCCTATTGTTAGTAATACATGGAAATGCAAGATTTTAAAGGTTAATCAAATTTGGCAAATGGAATCATTAAATATAACCGGAACCCATACAAGTTGCATTCCAAAAACTAGATGCACTTAGATGTATGTAATAACACAAAACAGTAAAGAGGAAGCAGAAACAAGCAAATAAAATGCTACTTTTCCAGAAAAATTACATGCTGTTAAATGGGAGGATACTGCAGCATACAAAGACATCAGCTAGCAGTGTGAACTAAAGTAAACCATCATGTGCATATTTCTCATTTACAAAGATGATTACCTAAAGTAAATATGGTAGCATAACGCTACTTATCTTAAAAGAATTTTACAATGTTTACAGTGCTGAGAAAAATGGTGGGATAGCTTTAGCATCTAACAAATTTTGAAGTGAATATCATTCACCACCTTTAGACAGCAGCATAGACAACTTCAGCCCCATTGAAATGAGAAAAGCGATCAACCATCTTATATTTAATTAATTGAACGATGTCTTAGAGAAGCTGCTCAAACTCATCCTCTTAAGAATTCCTTTTGATGATTAGTATGACTTGAATCTTGATTGTTTAAATCATGGTGCAAATGTTAAAGTTCATGATTTACCACTTCAAGAGCGAAAAACATGGTCATTAATTAGTCAAAATTTCATTAAAAAACTTTTTTTTGATAGGTAATTTCATTAAAAAACTGATAACAAGATATCACCATCTATAAAGAATAAAACTCAACATAAAAGACGTTGTGTACTTTTTTGACTTTGCAAGATTTCCAGTTTAAAATTGACTGCCACAGTCCTTATGCTCGCAAGCACTGAAACATGTAAGATTCTGACAAGTTTACTCACTTCCATTTGTTAATCACCTGTCCAATGACAAAGCCATGTATATGTAATGAGTTAAAAAGGACCAGTTTCACAATTAAGAAATGAATCTTTGCCATTTTTTTACACCTCCATTGTTCTTACTTTTTTTTCTCTCTAACACACAATATGAAAATGAAACAGAAAATTTGTTTCCATGCATGCACAGTCTTCCCTCTCTTATTCCTCCATCACAAAATTATTATCAATTCATGCACATTAATGAAACTGACACATGGAAGGAAGAAGTAAAACTAATACAAGAAGAGTTTTTATCAATTGAAAATCGGAGATAAACATTAAATCCTAGATCACCATATTAGCCATGTTTGAGCCACGTTTTTTAAACTCGTTTTCAATCACACATTCTTCTAATAAAATAATTTTGCACGTAAATTCAAAAAAGTTTCCTTCTTTTTAACCACTCATTCTTCAAAAGAATCACTTTTTACAAAATCTATTCTCAAAAAATATGGGGGCTCAAATAGGGGCTAACTATAACTTCAAAGTGAGCATGACTGTGTCGGGACCAAGTTCAAGCAATCACATTTTCTGTCACACATCCCGTATTGTAAAATCACTGCAAATTCTTTTTCTCCTCAGTTTTGTCTCACGTTAAACTACATGCTCAAACAACGATGTATACATTAAAGCTTCCCCATTACAGCAAGATCAACTCTGTAAGACTGTATCCCCTGTTTCAACAAAATAAACAATTCATCTGCAATGTTGCTAGACATGAATTCATCCACAGCCAGCATGCAGTAATTTGCATTAATAATACATTACATGATAATGTAATAGTGAAACCAAACATATTTCCCCTGAAACTTACGAAAACGTGAAATTCATTCAGTTTCACCACTAAGATAAGTAGATTTACTCTCAAATACACACAAGTAGTGGAAACTTCAGTTTGAATGAGAATATTTTAATTTATCACCTTGTATTGCTTCTTAATATGCGCTTCTTTAGTCCCACAAGCCTCTGCAAGCGCCTTGATAATTGAAGAATCTCCAATCCCGAACTCCAACCCCTCATGCGCAGGAGCAATCCTATTTGCCAGAAGGTACACGACTGCCACCAAATCATCTGGTGCCATTTCAATCACAGTCCTCAGCATATTACACACAATCTCTGTGATCACGATCCTCCCCGACTCCTTTGATATCGCATCAAATGTCTTCGCCACAAACATAAAAGGTAACCTCTCTCCCTTTCCCCAATATGCCGCTCTCTTCGCATCAAAACTTGTAGCCTTCTTCTTCAACTCCACAATACTCTCATCCGGACTAATCGACACCTTTGCCTTCTTCGCCACCCCAAGTCTTCATTCAAACCAGTATTTCTTGCTGCATTTTGCTTTAAACGTGATTCTTGAACTGAGGATGAACTAACCGTTGCTTTTTCGTCCTTTTCCGACGAGTTCTTGAAACGGGCATCTTGAATTTGAGCGGAATTTGAGTCTTTGAGGCTTAATTGGTCTTGTTCTACGGTTCTTTCACTTTGAGTCGGAGAAGTGTTAGGGTTTAAATCGGGGGTTTGGGAATTTTCAGCTGGGGTCTTGCGTTTCCTGGGTGATGATTGCGGCTTTTCCTTCTGAGATTGTGAAGGGTTTTGCTTTATTCTCGAAGCATTCGACATGAGAATGTCAAAGGCTGAGGGGCGAGAATTGAACATGGTTCCGAATGTAAACCTTTGCTTCGGTAACGCTAATAAGGGTTCTTGGAAGTTTAGAGAAAAAGAAATGGAGAATTTGAGTGACAGTTTTCTTGCGAAATCACATGAGAGTGTGTTGAAGGTCCAACGATGGCGACATGACAGCATTGACAACATGAACCGAAGGGGAGTGGGGTAGAAAGAAATGGCAGGAAAGGTTTCCGCCAGGGGAATATGGAAGGGAATCGATGATGGCGGTGACGAACAAAGGATCCGATCACCGGAGTTTAAACAGCGAAACACTGCGGGGAAATTTTGCAGCGTCAGCGTAAAAATTCAGTTCTTACAAAACGGTTATGGAGTTAATTGTCCCAATAATGTTGTGTGGTTGTGTTGCTTGATACACGTAAGTTTAAAGTGTCGAATTTTAACAGTAAAATTTACGAGTAATGCTATTCATCCCCAGTGGGGTTACAAATACAGTGTAGGTGGCTTTAAATGATAGGTTAAAAGAAATGTGCTATATCAAACGTTGAACATGACTTGCAATATCAAACTTTTAACAAAATTGGTAACGTAAATGACGGAATGAACATGTGGTGCCCATCAAGCCATTATCAATTTGTCAAGTAAGAAAATGTCTTTTATTGCTCACAAAATTTTAGAGTACTTTTTCGATTGTTCACCATGCCTTGAAAAACGTTTCGATTGCTCATTGAACTCTGAGATAGTCGAATTTTTGTTACTAAACTTATAAAAATGACATCGACTTGTTGTTCACTAAAAAATATGTACCGCAAGCATGTGTCGCGTACAAATAATAAATTGAACAAACGAGTTTGAATTGTCGATTCCAAAAAGAATGATTACTCCAATATACAATAGTTAATATTAATTAAAACAACGGAACACACAATAAATTAAAATTTCCAAATGATGAAAATAACTTAAAATTCTCCAAAAATAATAAAAATATCAAATAATAAAATTGAGGAAAGATTTTATGTATGTGATCTTTTAGTTATTGTTGTAGAATTTTAGACTATTTTTCATCATGTGAAAAATTCAAATGTATTGTGTGTTTCGTTGTTAAAATTAAATTTAACTATTACATAATTAAGTAATCATTCCTCGTGGAATCGATAACCTGGACTTGTTTGTCCACTTTATACTTATACGCAACTCGTACATTTGTGGCACACATGTTTTAGCAAAACAATAAGTCGGCATAATTTTTATTAATTTGGTGACGAAAAATCGATAACCTCAAAGTTTAGTGATCAATCGAAAACGTTTTTCAAAGTTTAGTGAGCAATGAAAGTTGAAGATACTTTCTTACGTGGCAATTTGACAATGTCGTGTCGGAACGCCACCTGTACATTTCATCAGCCATGTCACTAATTTCATTAGAGATTTAAAATGAATGTTCTGCAAATGAGTAACGTTCAACGTTTGGATAAGTTAGTATCCAAAACTCGACATCTTATATTTCAGTGAGTGAAGAAAGACACAAATATAAGTTCAGTTATTATTGGGACAATTAATTCATGATTATCTTCAGTAAAGAAATCCGTTAAAATGCAGTTAACCGTGCAGTCAATAAGAATTTTTTTAGGAAAAATAAAAAGTACTATACTTTAAATTGAGTCATAGTAACAGTGTCAATATAATCGGATGAAACTTTATTCATCTTTAATGTCGAATAGAGTTAGGTCTATCGAAAAAAATAAAAAATAAAAATTGACATTGATAAGAAATACATAAACATAATAAATTGACTTCGCGTCCATCATTCATTTGTCAATAAGTGTATTTTATACATTTATTTGGACTCTAAAATATTGACATTTCGTAGTTCTTTTAATAAAATTATAATCTAATTTATTATATAATGTATTATTAGGTGAAACTCGATGAATGGAAGTGGAATTGAAAGAAATAAGCAAAAAAGAGCAAGATCTAATATTTTGGGACTAAAGTGTAAATAATAAAAAGTTGTGTCGAACCTCGTGATGAAGATTCAAGAATGCTAGGGCAATTGGATGCATTTAGAAGACAAATGGGAGTGAAATATAATCAAAATATTTTCACAAATCAATTTTCAACTGCACAAGTACGTTTCAGATTTTTAGCCCGAGATTAAGACCACTTTTTGATCTAATAAACGTTCGAATTGAAAAAAAAAAAGAATAAGCTATTTTTAGTAAAGTTGTATCCCTTTAAGTTATCTTTACAACCGAATTTGAATCGTCTCGATCGGATATCGGACATAAAGTTATGATAAACATACTAAAAAAAGTGCAGTGCGAAATTTTACCCGAAATGTGGCATCATGGCGTTGAAGCGCCATCAAATTTGACAATACAAAGTTGTGGGAGTGGCGCCGAGGCACCGCCGAATGTATCTACGGCGTGTTTTGAAGCTCATAAAATCTTTAAATTAGGGGAAAACATGAGGAAAAGTATAAATACAATTTTTTGCATTTTTTAGAGGGTGGCACGCATTGAGAGGCACAAAATACAATTTGAGAATTCGAGAGAATCAAAATGGAGAAAAATAACATATCAAGAGCTATGATTTGTAATCAAGATTGGAGGCAAGAAAAGGAACTTGGTGTAAGATTGATTTGCTTCTCCACATATCAATTCAAAACTCGGTGATGTACGCCAATATTGTTAATTGTTTTTCTTCATATATATGAGTAACTAAGTTTTTCATTAGGGCGAACAATGTAATAAGTAATCGAATTGAGACCATTTAGTTCGTTTATTCAAGATTTAAGTTCTTTCATTATTTATGTGTTGATTTTAACTATGTACTTAATGTTTTGAATAACTTGATCACTAATTCGATGATTTTGTGAATTTATTATGAATTGAGAGGTGAATTTTGGATTTAGACCATATATTAAAATTCAGTAATTTAGTATAACATATAGAGATACATATACTAATTATTGCGGTCATTAGATGAATTCTTAGAACTAATATTTCGTTTAACTAAAATTCGATTCGCATAGAGATATGGTATTAAGTTAGTTAAATATGTTCAATAAGAACTCGATATGGGTAAATTGAATACAATAGAAGAATTCGATTGAACACTACATTATGTTATGAATATTGAATTAAGACTTAAATGTGATCAATATATGAATTATTTTGCCCTAATATCTCATTTATATTTAAATTTTAAATCGATCTTTGTGTTCATCCAATTATTTTCAAGTAGTTAGATCACAAATCACAACTCTTTGCTTGTTTTCATCAAATAGTAGTTAGAAATAGTAAATTAAACACTAAATGTCTGGTTCTCGTAACGATAATCCGGACTTAAAAGTCCATTATATTACTTGTTAAGATATTGTACACTTACGATATAAAAAAAACGCAACATATGTATCTTTTGTTATTTGTCAGGTGTACCAAATTATTCTTTAATTCAAGGTTCAAGTAACTCCATCACTTCATAGAAGACATTGGTACTGAAGATAATATCAAAGGGTTAATTTCACAAATGGTCATTGAACTTACATCAAAATAACAAAACAGTCACTCAAGTTCAAAACTTTCAGAAACGGTCACTGAACTTACCTAAACTTTCACTAACGGTCACTGAAGGACCAAAACACACGAACTGAATCATTGAGGACCTCAAGTGTAAATTTCATCTAATTTCAATTTCTCAAATTTTGCCCCTGATTCCAAATATTAACCACTTGCGGCACTAAGCTCCACCGGCACTTTGGAGCCACAAATCACGACTTTCCAGCAGCCCAAACCTCCAGATCCAACCACCATGAGCCTCGCCTCATTCCCCTCTACAATATCCAACCAACCACCAGCTACAAATCAAAGGAAGCAGCAGAAAATCCAGCCCAAAAACACAAATCTCGCACGCCCCTTTCTACCGAAAAATCCACCTCCGATGACGCCCACTGTCGCGCACCACCAATGGTCGATAGCCCTCATCCAGGCGATCAATATCATGTCCTAACATCAACCGATAAATGCACCAATTCGCTTTAATTTGAATCAATTAAAATTTGTGGTTGCGATTTTGTTGTGGCAACAATGGCAGTTGGGGTGGGTTTGGATGGTTTTTTGTGTGGCGATGGTGATGGTGTTTGTGTGGTGGTGCGGTGGAGGTGGCGGTAACAGTGTTTTTGGTTGATTTTTGTATGGTGGTTGTGATGGTGTTTGGTGCGGTGGAGGTGGCGGGCGGCAGTGGGTTTGGAGAGGTTT
Organism: Fraxinus platypoda; assembly: GCA_903798405.1. NCBI lineage: Eukaryota > Viridiplantae > Streptophyta > Magnoliopsida > Lamiales > Oleaceae > Fraxinus > Fraxinus platypoda. The sequence goes on from CAIGRT010179962.1 coordinate 18,567, forward strand.
TTTGTGCCATTGTTTGAATAGATGTCTACTGCAGATCATGGTAATAAAGAGTAAAAGATGGCTGCTGCAGATCATGGTGTTTGTGTGGTGGTACGGTGGAGGTGGGGGAGGCAATTAGGATGGTTTTTTGGGTGGTGGTGGTGATGGTGTTTGTGTGCAGTGGAGGTGGGATGGAGGTGGAGGTGGAGGTGGGGGTGGCAGTGGGTTTGGATGGTTTTTTGGGTGGTGGTGGTGATGGTATTTGTGCGGAGGTGGCGGCGGCAGTGGCGGAATCTGTCCGGCGCCGGCTCCATATGGTGTAGGTGGGAGGAAAAAGTGATGATTCTTCAAGTTAGGGGCAAAATTTGAGAAATTGAAATTAGATGAAATTTACACTTGAGGTCCTCAAGGATTCAGTTCATGTGTTTTGGTCCTTCTGTGACCGTTAGTGAAAGTTTAGGTAAGTTCAGTGACCGTTTCTGAAAGTTTTGAACTTGAGTGACCGTTTTGTTATTTTGATGTAAGTTCAGTGACCATTTGTGAAATTAACCCTAATATCAAATCATTCCAATAAAAAAAATATATTTATATCATGATAGTATATTTAGAGTCTACTTGACAAGGCTTTTGAAAAGACAAAACAAGCTTTTGTAAGTATATTTAAGGCTCATTTGGCATGAGTTTTCCTTTTACTTCTTTTAAAAGAAGCTATTTTATTTTTTATTTGAAAACTAATTTTTAAAAGAGTTTCTATTTTGAAAATGTTTTTAGAGGAAGTCACATTGAACCAATTTCCTCTAAAAATTCTTCTAGTTAAAAGAAACATTTCATAAAATTAGCTAAACTGATCCAAAATAGCTTTTGGATCCTAAAAGCTTCTTTTAACTTTTCAAAAGTCATTCAAATGGAATCTTAGGATACAAAAAAAAAAAATCATATTCTAAAAGTGCTTTTAAGGAAAGTTACATTAGTTCACCTTTCTTTAAAAATTATTCTAATTAGAAGAAGCACTTTTGTCTTTTGTATCCTAAGATTCCATTTGAATGACTTTTGAAAAGTTAAAAGGAGCTTTTAGGATCCAAAAGCTACTTTGGACCAGTTTAGCTAATTTTATGAAAGTGTTTCTTCTAACTAGAAGAGTTTTTAAAGGAAGCCCCTGNTGAATGACTTTTGAAAAGTTAAAAGGAGCTTTTAGGATCCAAAAGCTACTTTGGACCAGTTTAGCTAATTTTATGAAAGTGTTTCTTCTAACTAGAAGAGTTTTTAAAGGAAGCCCCTGTTCGATTATCTTTAAATTAAAATTCTTTATTTCTCATACTCATTTTCAATCATATATTCACACTAATAAAATATTCAGCGTATAAATCTAAAACTTTTTCCTACTTTTAATCGCACATTCTCCAAAAAATCACCATTCAAAACATTATTTTTCCTCAATTTCTCTTTATAATAACCATTAAACATGGGCTTAATTTTCAAACAAAAATTAAGGTAATACTTCCAAAAGCTCTTCTAAAAGCAAAAGTCATGTCAAACGTCACTTAATATTCTTGCTAAAGTTTCGTTATTTGATTAGCTATACCCTTAACTATTTTTAGCAATTCACACATCTTCAAATAACACAAATTTTGAACAAAATCTATCTTACAAAAATACTCTTAATATATATTTTAATCAAATTAAAGCATGTATAAAAATGTGTTTAAAAGCAGGTTACTTCAACTTTGAAAATAGTAAACTCATATTTTAAATTACTTTTTAAATTAATAAATTTTCTTAACGTAATTAAAAAAGTTACTTTTAAGTTCTAACACCCATTAAAAATGTGATCTGAATTCAAAAACAGATTTTAATGACTTTCTGGTAAAGAATAATAAAAGATTAAAAAAAGCTTAGCTGTAATTCTGAACTCAGTTTTTGGTCACATAACTCACGAGTATATAGAAAATAGCAAGTATATTTTTACCACAATTTTATTTGTTCAACATATTTTAATTGTAATGAACATCTTCAATCTTTGTTCACTGTGATAAAGACTTGCAAGAAAATGAATTGTTATTTTTTTTCCAATTAAATAATTCCATCATGCTTGTCAGGATTAATATTCAATGAATCATGTTACACTTACAGGGAAAAAGGGGGTGGTTGGTTTACAGGCAAGACACACAAGGGGGGAGGTGGTGCGTTTTTTTCTCTTTTTTAAAACATGTGGGGCCCGCCAGGTTGTGAGAGGCCGGCAGGCCCCTGTGAAACCCCCACATGTACATGGGGGTTTTCCCATATTCAATACATTCCCAATCGAGTAATGCCTTCACAGGGCCTGTACTAAGGGGCGAGCCCCACAAGTATTAAAAAAAAAAAGTAGGGCAAGTCCACCCTTTGTGAGGCCCCTGTGAAGTAACTCTTCCCAATCAGATCCTACTGCATGTCCAAATCCATTCAACTTACCTTATTAGTTTAAGAAAAATGCTATGTGTACACCTTGTGGTGTACATAATCCCTTACACCCCTCTCACATGGAGTGGGGTCCACAAATATTTTATTGTGTGTGGGCCCCCCTCCATGTGAGGGGGGTGTAAGGGATTGTGTAGATGATTATGTACACATAGCACTTCCCTTAGTTTAATCTCTTCTTTTAGCGCACACTGCCCCTATTTGAAGGTTATTATTGAGGGAAATGATGTTTTGAATAATAATTTTTTGGAGAACGTGTGGTTAAAAAATTAGAAAAAATTTAGGTTAACGAATATTTTATTACATGAATGTGTGGTTAAAAATGAATACGAGGAATAAAGTTTAAATTTAAAGAAGTCACTTTAAACAAATGTGGCAAAATATAGGTGTTAAATCGATATAATCGATGGGTTATAATGGATTTAATTGATCATTTAGAGCTTGTTTGAGCCCCATTTTTTGTCCGAAATGCATTTTGAAATAGTATTTTAATAGAGAATGTGTAGTTAAAAAATAAGGAAAATTTTGAATTTGCTAGTAATATTATTTTATTGAAAAATGTATGATTGAATATAAAAAAGAGAAATATATATTTTAGAAATAATAGGGACCAAACAAGAATTTAATATTAATGGTGTATTATCGACTATATAACTCTTAACATCGTCAATTTTCAAAAATATATGTAATACTTCATTTCATTAGAAAAGCTCCGATGCATTATGGATCAAAAAGACAATGCTCCTCAAATAACACATTTTCTTTCAATTTCTTGACATTCCTCTATGGATGTCAAACGAGCCAAGCGGCTCGTTGGCTCGACTCGTCAAAAAATGGCTCGTGGACTACTCATGCTAGTACTTGAGCACAGATCGAGCGGACTGGCTCTCCCACGAGCATGGCTCGTTGGCTCAGCTTGTGGACTACTCAGGCTAGTACTTGAGCACAAGCCGAGCGAACTGGCTCTCCCACGAGCCGGTTCGTGGCTCACCACTACAATGACCAAAACGCTCACTGAACTTACAAAGGTAGTCATTTTGGCCACTTTCTTTTCCTTCTTTTTTACTCTATAAATATCCCAACCCATTTCAAAATTCTTACTCTCTTCTACATTCTACAATATACTACATTCTACCTTTAAGTTCAATTATTCAATATCAATCATCACACTATAAATTTATAATTACAATCTTATACTTTATTTTCTTACTCTTTATTTACTTACTTACTATATAGTCTGTACTATACAAATTACAATACATATTCTAGACATTTAATCACAATTAACCAATGGATCCACAATCATTTGTTGAGAATTTGTTTGATATTGAAGGTGAATCACTTATAACGCCGCAAAGTCAATTTCACAATGAATTTGCCGATCTCAACGAAGTATTCATTCCTGCAAATATTCCAGATTTGGATGCTCACAGAAATAGTAATCCATTGATTTGGATGACGTTGATGTTCTCGAAGCGGAACATGAGGAATTAGATATTCCTGATGCAAGAGGGAAGTGAAAGGGGAAAAATGTTGGGATCACTTTAAATTGATTCCAACTGGTCATATGGTCGATACAGTCGTAGAGTCTAAAACAATACGTAGATACTGTCAAACACGGTTGGCATGGTAAAAGGGCATTGGTACCATCCACCTCAAATAGTACTACAAATCATGTGTGGCTAAACATGGACTTGTTGGTGTTTATGAAATGCAAACGCAATTTGGTAAACCAACCGCGCTTCTACGACACTTTGCAATGGATATATTCGGAAGAGAAAGCTCGAACGGGGAGTGGTGAAGTTCGTTGTCAATGTCGAATTGCTTCTAGCAATAGCAGAGAACCAACATTTCTTCTCCTACGTGAAAGAATATATTCAATCGAGATACGTTGAGGTAAGTAGAACACACTTCATTTCGATACAATAAAATATTTTCTTAATGCAAAGAAACAATTGATTATTGATTTGCGAAAATATGGAAGTGTTATATCTTTAACTTCGAATTTGTGGGAATGGATTAATAAAAGAGGTTATATAGTTGCAATTGCACACTGTATAGACCCACTTTGGTGTATGTATAAAAAAATTATTACTTTTAAAATAATTGAGTTCCTTCACAATGCTAACAAGATATTTAACGCTAATATGAACATTATTAGAGAATATTACTGGGAGAGTAAAATTCGTTCTTTTTACATTTGACAATGCTAATGCTAATAAGCCAGTTATCGAGATTAATTGTGTAGGGTACTGCAACCCGATTTCGATGGTTATTTATTTCATATTCGATGTGTGTGCCATATTTTTAATTTAATAGTACAAGACGGTTTAAAACATGTTAAGGATGAAATTAACCGAATTAGGAATGCACTTATATATATCACGATTACACAATTCGTTGTGTGTGTCATATTTTTAATTTAATTGTACATGATGGTTTGAAACATATTAAGAAAGAAATTCAAAAAATTAGGGATGCACTAATATATATCACGATTTTACTTAATAGAAAACAAGCTTTCAAGGAATTTTGACCTGAATTTGGAATGACGAATACGAAAACATTTGTTAGTAACGTAGAATATAGATAGAACTCCACTTACTTACACCCTGTTTGCGGGCACATTTTATTTTGAAAATGTAGACAAAATATGAACGTTGGAATAGTATATCCTGACATCCCAGTACATTCTTCACTGTGCAAACAGTGACACGACAGAGGAAGTGGCAGAATTTACCCTTAACCCAAACCAAATGACAAGATTTTTCCCTTCCAAAATCAATTTGCTCTCACCTACCCACACGTAACAGTTGCAATTTGAAGCCAAAGACGATTCTACAGACCCAGCTACCGTATTTCAGCCACTTCTTCAAGGTTCAGCCGCACCTCAACGTGAGTAGATCTTCAACTGGCAAAAGCTTGGTTGCAGATTGTATGCCCCGAAACATGGAAAAAAAGTCCCACACTTCGCGATTTGGCACAGAAGCGGAATAGACGACTGGAAGTAAACCGGCTTCCCCACCATAAAATTGGCAGTCCAACTGCAGTAGCGCTGCCACCGCCACTTCAACGACTACACTGAAGGCATGCACCCATTCAATTCTCAGGTGGATTTTTCATACCTCATCTACTACCGCATTTCCTATGTTTTATTGATAAGTGTATTTTTACACATTTATCTTACTGTTAAAACATGAAAATTGTTGATTAATATGTTGGAATATAGCTTAATTATATATAAAGTATGTTTTACAGGACAAAGTGATGAATGTAGCAGAAATAAGGAGAAACAAGTGAAAAATGACCAAAATAGAGGAAAACAGAAGTTCAGGGACTAAGTGCAAATACTCTAACTTGTTTCTAACCTTGTGATGAAGATTCGAGAGTATTAGATGTCAATTGGATGAAGAAATGAGTCAAATGGATGAAATATAGCCAAGACATTATCACATATCAACTTTCAAGCTGAAAAGTTTTGCACCGATTTTCAGCCTCATATTGAGACCAGTTTTTTATATGGAAAAATATCGACTTTGAAGATGGTATCTGATGCAAAGTTGTAGCCCTTTGAGTTAGCTTTCCAACGCAACTTGAATCAGCTCAATCGAACATCAAGAGAAAGTTATGGCATAAACACGCCGTAAGGCGCGCGCCCTCGCCTGCAGGAGAGGTGCGCGTCTCACACCAAGAAAGCCTCGACTGAGGTTGCCCAATTCCTTAAGGCGCGCACCTCAAGCCAAAAAGAAAAAAAAATTGATTTCCTTGTTTGATTGAAACACGTATGGATCAATTTTTCATCGTATTTAAGCCTCCAAAACGTTTCAGAACACGGACGATTCATCTCTTATCAGTTTTCTCTCAAGTTTGGCTCAAGAACTCCATGGAAGGCTAAAGAAATTGGTGAAGCAAGGGAGGAACTCAATTAGATATGGTGATT